>JASSUY010019225.1:0-11381 GCA_032466535.1 Forpus xanthops | reverse complement strand
CAGCCCCAATGTTCTCAGCCTGGCTCCATACGGGAGCTGCTCCAGGCCCTGAGCATCCTCGTGGCCTCCTCTGGACTTGCTCCAACAGCTCCATGTCCTTCTTATGCTGAGGACACCAGAACTGCACAGGGTGCTGCAAGTGGAGTCTCAAGGGAGCAGAATAGAGGGGCAGGATCAGGTCCTTTGAACTGTTCTCATGCTCTCTTTGATAGAGCCCAGTATATGAGTGCTTTCTGGGCTGCAAACATCATTTGCAGACCATGAAGCAAATGCAGCTCACTTGGGGTGGACATGCTGCGTGCCCAAGTCTCAGTCTCAGTTATCCCAGCGTTGTCAGACAGCTTGTGCATGTCAGAGGGAAAGTGCTCTTGGCTGGGGATGGGGTCACACTGACCTCCCATGGAGCTTGCTGCTTCCAGCATCTTGTGCCAGCCCTTCAGCAGCAGGAGCCTCTTTGCAATGAGGTTTGTTCTGTAGGGCTGTTTGCTCTGCAGCAGGCATCGTGCCACAGGCAGCGAGGCAGTAGGGGTGAGATGTGGCAAAGCAAGGTGAGATGTGAGCCTGAGAAAGGAGATCTCTGCCTTGGGGCACGCCGGATGGACCAGACAGCGCTCTCCCTCAGGAGCTTAGATTGGTATCAGCATCACTGGTCAGCGTAGGAGGCTCCTGTGTCTAAGCAAGGGGCTTTGCTTGGTGTTTTAGGGAGGTCTGCCCAGCTCTGAGCATCTCCAGGAGCAGAAATGCCACGGTCATTCCCTACCCACTTGATATGCATCAGTTTTGCTTAGAGTTATAATGTTTCTTCTCGCACTTTAACAGCATTTTCCCAGCCGCAGCCCCAGCCTGTTAGTTCTCATGCTGTTGTCAGTGACTAATGAGGATAATTTCTCCCCGCTTGCCCTGTAACAGCCTCTTCCAGTTGCAAACAGCATTCCCGCCTCCATACAGTCATCCAGGCTCCAGCCTGAGCCTGCCTCTCACAGGCCCAATTCTCAAAACCCTTTCATCATTTTTGTGGCTCCCCTACCGAATGCACTGCTGTAGGTTCATGATATGCACCAAACTTCTAACTCACGGAGGGCAGAGAGGATGGAGTTGGGCTCTGAGCAGCTCAGCTTTGGAAAGCCAGAGAGACCCCAGAGTTGGTGATGCTGGAGGGCAGATAACTGGGGGTAATGGGAAGGAATGTTGTTCAGACAGCAGCTGGACCTGCAAGCACTGTGCACGAAGCTCAGGCCATGCTCTTCACTGTGCTCTGCTTTATAGATGTCCCTGTAAAAAGCTGCTCTAGCCTCAGGTTAGGGCGATGCAGAAAGGCTGCTTTTACACAGGGAGGTGAGAAAGCAAGAACAGGGGTAGAGACCATGGTCTTGCAGTGCTTGGAAACATCCTTTCAGACTAACTGCAGGGGCTGTGCTCTTCCCACAGCAGTATCCCATGCAAGCATTGCCACTTGCTGTTTGCTTTCCTGCAGCACAAATATCTCCCACCGGTGGGTGAAATAGTGCCTATGTCCTGCCAGTCTGATGACTTCTGTAGGTCCTAGAGGTAAAATGGGAGACCCCAGGAGGAAAAGGCACTGAAAATGGGGGATAAAAGTTATTTCCACAGTGGAATTTGCACTCCTCAAGTATCAATCTGCACCTCCATCTAGTGGTTAGAGCTACATAAAGAGGGTACGAGCTGCCTACAGCAGAAGACACCCTTCTCTCTGGTGACAGCAACTCCCAGTGCTCGTTCAGAAGGTCCCATCTACCTGTCCAACCCTTGGCCAACTGGACACAACTTAAGTGTGACCAAGTGCCATCCAACACCCGCTCCAGAGACACAGAAACCTCGGGAAACTGAGGCACCCCAAACCTAGCAGGGCACGTCAGCTTTTGAAAGCATCCCTCTCCAAAGCCATTGAGATCCCAAGGTGCAGAAGCCACCTTGGCTCTGCTCAGCCTCCCTCACTGCAGTGACCATGTTGGGTGGCTCCATCTCTGGGCTTCTTCTGGAAGGGGAAAAGCTATCAAGTGAGGAATTGGGAATTGGGCTCTCTCCATTGCCTACCCCTGAAGACCTGCGCCTGCTCCTTGCCAGCCTTGACTCCTGGGACACCAGCATTGCTAAGCAGTTTGGGATGCTGAGAGCAGAAAACATGCCAGACCTTCCAATACCCAGGCACAACCTGCCTGGAGGCCCTGTCTGAATATACATCATATGAGGTCGCTTGACTACAACAGATCTAGAATAGCCCCTACCTAATATCAGGGCTCCCTCTACCTTGGAACAGAGGGCTCAGACCTCCAGCAGAGATTTAGCGACTTCAATAAACTATGATTTTTACAACTTAAGCATGTGAGTTCTCACCCAGGAGTCCTTTTTGTCCCCCTTTTCCCTACTTGAGGAAACAAAATAGGGGCAGGTTTCTGATTAAGATGCACAAACAGTTCTATCCAAAAACTGATGCAATAAAATGTGCTGAGTAAAATCACTGCTAAAGCTCGTTGCTGTGCTTTATGGGGCTGCTCTGAGAGTGTGAAAACCCGTTTGCTGCATTTTATTAAATGATGAAAAATGCCAAACTCGCAAAGAAACTGTGCAGTGGATGTGGCTCGACTGCCTCGAGAGAGAACATGATTGAGCCTCTAAGGTGGCAGGAAGGGAAGGGGGGAAATCTCTCACTGCGCTGCTGCCACACTGTGCTGCAGTGATTCCAGGGCATAGTGACCCACAGTAACAGCAGAGCTTCCACCCAGCTCTGCTCCAACCTCACAACTGACCTAGTGGCACAAGCACAAAGAGCACTGGAGCCACAACCCCAGCCCGGGTGCCTCAGACTCTAAATGATGTTTTCCTCTACCTTTTGGCAGGTTATGTCCACAAACCACGTGTGCAAGCTGAGCGTCCGTGGTGCCCTTTGTGGTGAAGCTGGAGGATGGGGTACCACGAGCTTCATGAAACCAGCCCAGTCCCAGAGCAGACCTGGTCAGAGCTTGGCTACAGAAGCTTGTTCCAGAACTGATCTGAAACCCATTTGCTGAGGGACAGTCTTGACCTGCTTCATCAAGGCAGGCACAAGTACCAGTGATGCCAGCTCTGCAGCACTGGCATGCTAGCACTGATGTCCCCCTGCTGAGGTGGCACTTTGCCCTGCTCTCAAACCTGTGGTGCCTACCTCCAACAAGGTGTAGGTGCTAATCAAACCCAAGATTATAGCGGGGCAGTGAGGAGGAAATGGCATTTTATCATCAGAGAGCCTTCTGTGCCAGACAGAACACTTACTGAGCATCACTGCAAAGGAGCTGGCTTTTTGCATCTTACACTTACAGGAAATAAAAAACCCTATCACTTGAAAAACACCTTCTCCTGTTAAAAGATATTGTGGATGTTATTAACTGGGCAGTGCTGTTTTCAGTTCAGATCTATATTCACCTTGGCCTTGGGTCACTCAGTTGAAACCTAAGCTCTATGGATTGGAGGATGTGAGGGCATTCAGTTGCTTTTCTCTTCTGCTCCTGGGTTGGGGTTTGTTTTCTCTCTGTTAGCTAGAAAACAAAAGAAAAATAAAGATGTTTTGGCCTGTGCACAACCCAAAACCTGCCATAAAGTTTTGTACGAAACAAGCAGTGCCTGGTCCTTTCAATGGCCTTCCAGATAGGGCAGGAAGAGTACAAGTGTGAAGATAGCACAGACCTGGTCCCTAAGTGGACCAGGTGGATTCCAACTGCAGGTACCCAGAGACCCACACACTGATGGGCTATAAGAGGAGGGAGGTTACCAAAGCTGTGGCTGCCCCATCCCCGGCACTGTTGAAGGCCAGGTTGGACACAGGGGCTTGGAGCAAGCTGCTCTATGGAAGGTGTCCCTGCCTGTGGCAGGGGTTGGTGCTGGATGAGCTTTAAGGTCCCTTCCAACCCAAACCAGTCTGGGATCCTATGATTCTCTATGTGCAATAATTTCGGCTTCCTGAAATTTCCAGTGCGAATGTTGAGGCAAAGAAGTCAGTTCTTGTCCATGCTCCAGCAAATCAGACAGGCTGCATAAATTATCACTTACCTCAGTGCCTAATATCATGTTGGAGCTAAGCACATATTAAAATCTAGACAGGTGCTAAATGCAGCTTTCATGTTTGCACTGATATGATGATCGTCCTTCTCCTTCTTCTCTGATCCCCTCCCTCTCCTACGTCGAGTGAGGAAAGAAGAACTGCTGAAGTGCCTCATTCAATACTGTAGTTGTTGAAAATCCACCCTTTGCCTTTCAGGTTAGAGAATAACAGAATCACAGATTCTGGGCTTGGAAGGGATCTCTGGCGATCACCCAGTCCAACCCTTGCCAAGGCAGGGCCATCCAAAGCAGGTTACATAGGAATGTGTCCAGGCATGCGTGAAGACAAAGCAGATGCATTCTGACTAGCATCAATCACCTTTTGAGCTGTAATCCTGCACATACTATATTTTCTACCAAGAAATGAATGCAAACCATGTGCAGCTTGGCATCTCAGATGGGAGCAGTTGCTCTTTGCACGCAAAGAGAGGCAAGCTGAAAACTCAACGAGAATTCAGTTTTGTGTGTTAGGCTACTGCTTTTATCCAGCTGGACAAAAGAAGGATTCTTCATCAGGGACTGAAGTGATAGGACAAAGGGTGATGGGTTCAAACTGAGATGGGAAGTTCAGGTTGGATGCAAGGCCTTTGAGGGTGCTGAGGGGCTGGCACAGGGTGCCCAGAGAAGTGGTAAATGCTCTGTCCCTGGCAGTGTTCAAAGCCAGGTTGGATGGGGCTTGGAGCAAGCTGCTCTAGTGGAAGGTGTCCCTGCTGTGGCATGGGTTGGTGCTGGATGAGCTTTAAGGCCACTTCCAACCCAAACCATTCTGTGGTTCTATAGTAAGGGAGCCCTGAGAACCCTTCCCCAAAGAGAAGCCATGAATTCAATACCAAATTATAGTCACCAAAAGACACAGAAAGCCCCAGCCCAGATTGATTTCCAAAGTCCAGATGAAGCGGTTGCTGCAGATAATCACTGTAAAGATTAGTACCTTAGAGAACATTTCTTCCTGGGGCTCGGTCCAACAGCCCAAGCTGCCAGGATCCAAGACAGTGGCCACAGTGACAAGGGGGCTCTGCACATTGCAGAGGAGGAATGGATTTGGCCACCATCTTAAAGCAATGGTAGATTCCTGCTACTGCAGACCTGAGGGGCCAACACACCAGAGAAAATAAGCCCTGTGCTACTGGAAAATAAATGAAAGGAGAACAGTCTAGAGTACTGTTGTAGGGGTTTTGTGCAGTTCACTTTGTGTCCTAAGGCTTTTAAAGAAATGGACTATTCCGGGCATTTTGGGAATGGCAATACGCCAGCCTATGGAGTCTTGCAGTAAAGACTTAATTTGCCATTAAACGCTGTAGTTGGCTTTACAAATTCCACAGAAAGGCTCTCACTCAATTCTATTGCTCTCCAGAGAACAACAATTTCATAAAGCATTTTTCATTCAGAGATTCCAGGGCATTTTTGTCTGAAAAGAGATGGGCTGGAGATGCCGGCCTGTGGTACCCAGCGTTGTATGGGCACAGGGTATGTATGGTGGGGCCATGTGGAGAGGATGTCACATGAAGGATCAACAGAGGACCACCTCCTTCCCATAGACAAGAAGCCTTCAAGTGGCACAAGCCTGAGGCACAGCAGAACGTTCTGATCCTGAAGTACCACTGACCCAGCAGACATAACAGAGCAGAAAAGCAATGTGAAACTGGCATCATCTCATCTGGAGAGCCTGAACTGGACAGATCTGCCTGAAAGCTCTGCACTCCAAAAGCATTTTGGGGTAAAAATTAATGAATCTGTGCCCCCTGCACAGAGGTGTCATCCCTGGGGCTGGATGTGAAGCTGGCTGAAGCTGATGTGATGTCTCACCGGGCTCTATGCTTAGGGCAGCCTCTCAGAGGTAACCTCTGGAGATATGCAATGTATGATTTATGTAGCAGTGGGTTTTGGAGACTTCCAAAAATGAACTGGAATAAGATGATAACTTAGTGGTGAAAGTAAATGGGTATTTACAGCTCCTCAAACACAAGAGGGGATGATCCTTCCTTCCACAACTTACAATTAGGGATTTTTTTCCTGCCTAGATAGCCAATTTATCAGCTGAAAGTTGTTTTCCCCATCAAAACTGATGGAATCAAAGGTTCTGATGGGAACTTTAGGGTTTCTAAGAGGAAAAGCCTACAGTACCCATGTTAATGCTGGCAAGGCAGCATGCTTATACAACCTGTCCCAAGGTTACATTCATAACCTATGGTGTACGTGTTATGCATTTGGTTATATGTTAGCATCCTAACATCAGATTTAAAAGCAGAAGTTGCCGGATGTTACATGATTTTTACCTGGTTTTGTGTGAAGATAAACTTCAGTTATTGGTTTGGGTTTTCTTAACTTTGTGCTTAGGCAGTTTTTAAATGGTAAAATTCCCTTGAGAACAAGGGGCTGCTCTGGAATATCTAGGAGACTGCAGGTGACTGAAGTGAGATTAAGGTGCTTCAGATGGCAGGATCACGACTAACAAATCTGCCCATTTAGTTCATATCTGTTCTTCTGCTGTCCCCAACTTTCCAGCTATTCCAGTCAGCAGCTTTCTTTTTGGCAAAGAAACAAACTAAAGCTTCAAGAGTTTCTGGAGCAGAAAGCCAGCCATTCCTCCTTGTCCTCCCCTGCTCCGAGGCAATGGCTGAAGTGAGCCTTTGATAAATAAGCTCAAGTGCTCAACCCCCAGCTGCAGCATGCAGCATTATGTGGGAGTCGCATACAAGGAGCTTTTAGGTCTTGCTGAGAAGGGCCCTGAATTGTTGTCCACTTACAATAGCAGCAACAATCTCACTGTTCAGCTCAGTTCATCGGTTTCTGACCACTGTTAAGATATTGACAGTACTGTCAATATCTTATTTTTAGTTATCCTTTCAGATGCATGTCAAGAGCAATTCTGGGAAAGCAGGGTTCAGTCAGGATGCTATTCTTCCACTTCACATTGCTGAAAGTGCTTCAAAGTTTCTGCCAAAGGAAAAGAAACCCCATTTACTTTCCACCCATAACAGTGGCATAAGAAACCCAGCAGTAAGTAACTCCAAAATACAATGGGCTTGTTTCACTCAGGCCTTCTCAAAAGGGTACTTAGAGCATGAGCTTGTGGGTGGCTGAAAGCTTATAGAATAATCACTACCTAAGGCATATCTTAACATCCCCAGCCTCTGCATCCAGCACAGAACACGCTCACAATACCCCAAGCACATCCAACCCCACTCACGTCTCCCCTCGTCCCCAAAAGATCTTGGCTTTCTTGCCCCAGCCCATGCACAGCTTCCACGGATCCAGGTTGGAGAGGGCTTGGAACAAGCTGCTCTAATGGAAGGTGTCCTTGCCTGTGGCAGGGGTTGGTGCTGGGTGAGCTTCAAGGTCTCTTTCAACCCAAACCACTCTAGGATTCTATGATTCGATGCTGAGAAGCCTTGCTTTGAAGTTTGCATCCCTACTTCTGTCACAGCGCTTCCAGGCTTTTCCTGCCCATTCCACATCCCTGGAGGCGAAAGGCAAAGACAAGGAGCAGACATCTCCTGTCTAAAGAGCAGTGAATACTTTGAGCAAATGAAAACACATTGTCTGCCTTCAAATCACAAAGCCCATGAACCTTCTGAAGCCCAGTCAGGTGTTACAAAACCCCAAGCCTATCTTTCCCTTCTGACTGGCATATTTCATGCTCCCCCCTCCTTTCTCCCATTGTCCCTGCAGAAGCATGGATGTCAGGCTGCTGTCACAGCCTGAGTCACAAATGGAGTCACATTAAGTAATTCTTCAGGTTTTCTCCAGCACAAAAGCAAAATCAAGCTTCTGCATGAAATGGCCCCAACAAAATCTAATAGAGGAGAAGTACAAATGAGGCATAGAGGGAGCAAAACCCAAACTATGGGGTTTTTATTGCTATTTTGTCTTCCAGAGTGAAGAAAAAGAACAGTTCAGCTAGCGAGATGCTGGCAGCGCTAGCAGGCAGGAAGAAACAGGGTCTTGGTACATTGCTCCTGACATTTCAAGACCAGAGCTCAGTTTCCTGCCAGAAACAGAGAACTTTTGGGTTTTATGAGAGCAGCAGGGGTCCGTCACATGGCAAACTTTCCAATTCAATTGTGCACGCTCCCAGATGGAGGCAGGGAGCCAGGATTTGTGTCTGCAGAGCATTTCTGGGGAGGTACCTGTGTACTTTGCACCCATCATTCACCCTGGACTCACAATGTTGATTTCTCCATCTCACATCAGTTTTAGGGCGCTAATGGGCAGAAGGAGGCAGGACAATAACATCAGCTTTTGCTGCTGGACAATGAAATGTTTTCCTCTTGAGCGCAATCACAGCATGAAAGCTAGAAGGAGAAAGGATGTGAACTTCGCGCTTCCACACGCTCCGTCAGTGACCAGCTGTACTGCCAGCAGGAGGTCACCCATGGCTCTGTTCCTGAATTACAAAAGCATTGCATGCTTTTGTCATTTGCTTTTGTGCTGGATCTGGTTTCCAGAGACATTCTGGAAACATAAACCTGAGTAAAAGGATCAGAGTGGTTGGAAATCACAGTCCTTGGTCGCTGCAAATGGGTCCTGTGGAGACAGCCCCATGCAGAGTGTGGGGCAGCTTGTCACACCAAGAGCTCTGCTCTGTCTCTGCACCAAGCACTTAGAGCCTGGCTGCACTGGACTTGAGGAGCTAAGCAGGAATGGGGTTTATTTAGCTTTTCACAGAATCATAGAGTTCCAGGTTGGAAGGGACCTCAAGGATCATCTGGTCCAACCTTCCTAGGCAAAGCGTGACCTAGCCTGGATGTCCCACCACACTGTCCAGCTGGATCTTAACAGTGTCCAACACTGGGGTATCCACCACTTCCCTGGGGAGATTATTCCAATAGATGGTTATTGTCATCAGGATAAACTTTCCCCTTGTGCCCAGTCAGAATCTCCTCAGGAGAAACTTGTGCCCATTACCCTTCATCTTTTCCTTGTGACTCCTTGTAAACAGTGAGCCTCCATCTTCTTTGCAGCCACCCTTTAAATACTGGAATGTGGCGGCCTTTGGCAGCCTTCTGTCTCAGTATAATGCTCATTTAATTCCTTAAAGCAAGCCTTTAGAATGCTGCGCTGGTGTTCATCTGAAACAGTGCCCTGTTCTAAACATAGGTCCTCTGTGTTTAGAGGAGGATCAGTGCTTAGTTCTCTCATCATTTCTGCTTTTGTTACTGCAGAAAGAACTTCCTTCCCCTGATATTGATGGCAATTAGGCTTTTAGTTCAGTGTGCACCTCAAACATTGGGCAGCCGTGAGCACCAGTTTGGGATTATGACTATAGAGACTGCAAATGAAGGGACAAGGCTGACCAAGGAGGGTTTGCTAGCACTGTGAAGCTGTGAAGGGCTGTCAGGTAGACTGAACTGCAATGTTTTCCCATGATATTTAGAGGGAAGAGGAGGAACCACCCAAACTGGAATTGCCTTCATTGTAGGAACAACACCATGGTCTTTAAGAAAAGGCATGACCAGCCTCCAGCTGCAAACAGCAGTCAGCCTGTACCTGAAGATGCCAAAGCACCACAAATGTCGGCCAGGTTAGTTTCACAGTTTCCTTTTGTAGTAATGATCAGTCCTTTTACCAAGAATGAAACACACTCAATCCCTAAACAGAGCTAGAAACCTCCCCAAACCAAACAAGCAGCAGTAGACACAGACTTGGGGTAATGGTTGGACTTGAGGATCCTGAAGGTCTTTTCCAACCCGGTTGATTCTATGATTCTACAATAAGAAGGATCTCATTTACTCAGCATATTCCCCTTTAACCAGCACAAAGCAAGCACACAACCAGTATTCCAGTGCTGAAACACTCTGCAGTTCGCTTTGCACCAGAGACAGCAACAACACAAAGTACATGGCCCGGGATATTCTTATTGGAATGGAGCATCATCTACTTATACGAGTGTCCTTATGGAAAGCAGGGTGTATTTCTAAGGGCACAGATGTTTCTTTGTATTTCGCTCCAGTATTTTCTTCTCTTGAAAGGCACTTACTGTGGGATGGTTAACGAGACAGGTTAATTCATGTGGATCCTTGCAGCACAGTAGGGCTGTCACTGGTGGGGAGAGAGGTTTGATTATATTCTTCCCTATTGTCAACACAGGCACTTTATAATAGATTTATGGCTAATAAAATCTTTTAGTAGTAGAGGTTCCTTGAGTTTCAATTTTGAACCTTTGGCCCTTGCTCAAATCACCACAGACGCAAGCATTAATAAAACCAAATAGCACGTGGATACTAAAGAGGCATATGGCTTGGTACTCAATAAAGGCAGTAAAACACAGGAGAGGGATCTTTACAATCTGCTTTGACCTAATGGAATCACTCTTTCAATAATAAAATTGTTCTTTCCTGACACATGATAGAGCATCCCTCGGAGCAGTGGAGTGATTCCCAGAAAACTCAGGAGTTTGGGGCTGATGCTGCTCAACAGCACATTTCCAGTTGAGAATCTTGGGGTGAATTCACAAACACGGAGCAATGAGGAGAAAACTGAACTACAGTTAAGGAAGCAGGCAGGTGCAAAATGAAGATGGGGCTTTGTGGAATGGTCCTCTTCCAGGCTGAGGTATAGGCACCAGGATACTCTGTCAGAATGCATTAGGGATCTATCAAACCTCTTCTTTATTTCAAGCCAGAGATACTTCAATTGCACCCAGAGTTTATACTCTGGGTATGATTTAACCTCATTTTGGGCTCTCTGCTGATCTAGCCTGTTAAATTCAAGCCAGAGGTGCTTGAAACCATCAACTCTGGGTGCAATTTAACCTCATTTTGGGTTCTCTGCTGATCTATCCTCATCTACTGTGCTATCAATAAGCTGTGATACCATCAGGCAAAGTAATCAACCAGCTCCTTCACAGAGCACTCTCAAATCCAGCCACGTTCCTCCAGGAAGGCAGCAGTTCTGGGCACCAGTGCTTTGACCTTCTGAAGAGACAAATCCCCTCATTTCCCCTCTCCAGAAGATCTGCCATTCACATTCACATTCATACGGATTCACACTGGGAGGTGGATCCACACCGGATTTTGGAAGGAAAACTGTACAGGCACTAGGCAGCTCAGGACCTGCCCAGCCACTGATGACAGCAGTGGGGACAGTATTCTGGTCACAAGCACACATCTGTGAGAGCTTTGCTCTCTTTATTATAGACTGATTCCCCTTGTCCTGTCCCTCCATCCCTTGTCCAAAGCCCCTCTCCAGGTTTCCTGTAGCTCCTTTATGCACTGGAGCTGCTCTAAGGTCTCTCCTTCAGGACCCTTCTCCTCTCCATGCTGCCCCAGCCCAGCTCTCTCCCT
>JASSUY010019222.1:3395-39503 GCA_032466535.1 Forpus xanthops | reverse complement strand
TTATAGTTATGGCTTAGAATGTTTTGGTTTGACCAAGGACTTTCCAAGTTTCATGCTCTGCCAGGGAGGAGGGAAGCATGGAAGAAGCCGGGTGGAAGGAGAGACAGGGCACCTAACCCAGGCTTACCAAGGCGGTATTCCATACCACAGTACATCATGCTCAGTTTTACTTCTGGGGGCAGGAATCCGGGAGGAGTCAGTTCACAGCTTGATCGTTGAGTGGTGAGCAGCTCTGTCCTCTTCCCTTGTTTTTCTCTGGTTATTGTTGGTTGCAGCGGTGATTTGTGTTATACCTTAGTTACTGAATGGTCCTCATCTCAACCCGTGGGAGTTGCATTCTTTTGGTTCCTCTTCCCATTCCCCCCCCCCCCCCCCGAAGTGGAAGGAAGAAGGTTGGGAGGAGTGAATGGGCAGGCAGATTGATTTACGCCTGAAACCACGACAGTTCCTTTTGGGGACCCGGGCAACCAGTGCATATGAACGCACATTACATGTGGGCATATGTCCTGGGTTCAGCAGTAGCAGTCATTTTTCTCCTTTTTAGTAGCTGGTGCAGTGCTGTGGTTTTGACTTTCAGCCTGGGACCAGTGCTGATAACACCGGTGTTTGTAGTTGTCGCTACAAACTTTCTGAGTCTCATAATCTACCAGGGAGGAGGGGAAGCCGGGAGGAAGTAGAAACAGGACATCTGACCTAAACTGACCAAAGAGGTATTCCATACCATAGCACGTCATGCCCAGGATGTAAAAACAGAGGGCAGAGACCTGGAAGTGGGGGGGTGCGCTGCTGAGTCAGGCTTAGTATCAGGTGGTGAGCAGTTGTGTTCTCTTTCCTTGTATTTCTCTTGTCATTATTATTATTGATGGTAGCAGTAGTGATTTATGTTATACCTTAGTTACTAGACTGTTCTTACCTCAACCTGTGGGAGTTGCATTCTTCTGATTCTCCTCCCCATTCCTCCTGGAGCAGGGGAGAAGAAAGAGGAGGGAGTGAGAAAGCGACTGCATGAGTTATAGAGGCTAAAACCATGACACATGGATACCAAAAGCTTATGCTAATGAAACCAGTTCTTGTAAGTACCTACCATGTAGCACTGCTGACCACATAGGTGTCTGTTGTAAAGCTGAAGGCTGATAGAGGAGTTCAGAAAATTATCACTTCTTTCCTTTTTTAAACTTTCCCTGAATCATCCACTACCCATCACTGTCAAAGAGAAGCCATCTATGTCGGCAGACCTTGGGTCTGACCTACTACACCTAGTCATATGTTGTTGTTTCTACTACTACTATACTTACCATCCTGATATATGATCATATCTCTAATCTTATGTCCAGTTCTGATGTTCACAGTCCAGGAAAGAAACTGAAAATGTGAAGACTAAAAGAATATTTGAAAGTATCGGGAAAAAAGTCAAATACTAAGGGATCATGTTATATTTCCCTTAACAAGGAAAGGGCTAAGGGATATTTTGCTTATAGTCCAAACCTGTCTTACTGGGAAAGGCCAAACTCTTCAATAGAAAAGAGTCATGCATGATGGTAGGAGTCATCTGACTAAATATAGATGTCTATACCTGAGCTGCTCCATCTAGAAGATCTTTGTCAATACTAAGCAATATTCTCAGTGGATTATAAAGCACAATTCATCTCAATCTAAAGTAGATGTCTAAAACAAGTTAGATGAATCACTCCCTTAATGTTTCTATTTGCTCCACTGTCTGTGAAAGGCATCTAGTGTGACTAGCACAGTTGCAGACCTCTAGTGAAGGTGTCCAAAGCTGGTTGAATCTTACTCCTAATACCTATGGAGTATTAGTAGGAGTAGTAGAGTACAGATTACTGCTTAGTGTAGTTAGTGATTGGAACACGTTATGAAGGCCTAAATTGGCTCTTCTTTCAAAGGGTCTTTAAAAATTAAGGTTACATTTTACTTCCTAGAAAATATGTCCTAATTGAAACACAGCTGTTGGCCTTGTGCCAGAGGGCTCCTTTGGCCCATTTTGTACAGGAGGTCAGGTTGTCAAATCATAATGATTCTCCCTGGCCTTAAAAATCTGTGCCTTCAATCACTGCTAATGAATAGTGGCGTGTTTTCAATGCCTTATTAAGTGGCTCTTGATCAATACAGATGTGCCATTTACCTGCAGGGTTTTTCCCACAGTTGTTAGCTGCTACTGCTGCTGTGTTTGTTTGAAAGGATGTTATGTTACAAATCCGCTTGTGAATCTCAGGCATGCTGAAGTTTTCCATCATCCCTTACTTACCAAAGGGCAGGTTCAGCAGTGACTCAGAGGGTGGTAGACCTCCCCCTTAGCACTCTGCTCTATGCTGTGCAACCAGAAGTGTAACAAGGCCCTTTCTATCAATATCATGACAACATCAAGCTCTATGTAGCCAAATTTATCCTTGCTATTCAAGGATAAATTCTTACTTAGTTTGCATTGAAAATGTCTGAATTTAAAGCTCAGCATTTCAGAACAATCTTTCCTGACTCAGTCTTTCCTGTCAATGACAGGCTTATCTGTTGTGTAGGATGCTCTTATAACCATCGTTGTCATACAGAAAGAAAAGATAATGGTGTGTCCATACTTATGTGTTCTATGCTACCCTTGCTTTCACTAAGTATAATGGTGAGCATTAGTTAAACTTAGTGTTCACAAATACAGTTTTACTTTGCATTGCTGCCATTTGGGATGACTAACCAGGACTTGCACACAAGAACTATGTTTTCGGGGTAGCTGGTATGAAATCACATTGTGAGTCAATACAACAACAACAAAACCACTTTTGACTGGTCTGAATATTTCAACTAAAAATTTTTCTATTCATTTTGTTAAATTTATGACAATCATAGTAGGTCCTGACACTCTCCATTATGTTTGGTGTTATTTGAAATCCTGCATGTTTAGCTTTTACTAAGGGGCTGATCAAGAATTTCATGGGGGAAGGGGATGATTAATAATATTATAAACACAGAAAAATCTGTTTCTCATGGGCTGAACAGTGATCAGTATCACTGGTAATAATCGCTGTCTCATCTGATTTGCTTTCATTCCACAGATGAGCATGGCTGGGAAAACTGTACCTAAAAGGCTTAAATTCCTGGTTCCTAAAGCTGGACTTCCAGCTGCAGATGCTCAGACATCTCTAAGGTACTATCAGCAAGCCCAGTCATAAATCACAGAGAGTTGCTATTTACCACTATGACTGATCTCCAAAAACAGGATCAATGCAGCTTATTCCTGAAACCTGAAAATAAGTGTATATGTAAGTTAAAGTGTCAAGAAAGGTAATATAATAAAAAGAAGGTCAAACTTTAATTCACCTTGGTTCCGAGAAACATTCCTTAAAGCCTCCTGATGAGAATGATTTCCCAGCCTGTGTGGATTGCATTACGCCTACCCTTTAACTGAATCCTGTAAAGATAGTTACCAACTCATTTTTATTCTAAAAAATCTTTACTGTGATCACATCCTCTCTTAGCCAATAAGGCAAAGGAATTAAATGTATTTTTCGATGGTATTTTTGCTGCTAGGAGGCACACTCCAGGTTTTGCCCAGTTTTGGGCAATGGAGGGTCATCTTTTTGCACTGTTCCAGGACAGTCTTGGAGAAAAGCAAGCACTGTGAGGAAGTGGTGCATCGAGCAGCCTATGTTCTCCAGCACAGGAAGCTGCCTTGTTGTGAGGAAAAGGCAAAATCAAAGCTCCTGCCAATCTAATTCCTTTCTACTTGCACAAAGTAAAGTCATTACTCTGCAAAGAAAGATTGCTCTCCCTCTCACAATCTGGTCTTTAACTCCAGCATCCAGCACTGAGGCACAGGAGGAATTCTCACAGCCTTTGGCATCTCTTTGCTGTGTGCCAGCTGAACCACAATTTGTTCCTCTCTGGATGCATCCTGCAACTGAAGGAGCAGTCTGTGTTATCATCATACTTGTATAAGGTGAGATCAAAGTACCAGTACTCAGCCCAGTACCCTGTTTATGAGAGTGGACAGCAGCAGATGGGAAAAAATGTAAGAAAAAGGCAAACTACAGTGACACTTTCCCAGTGTGTTTGCCCTGACTCTGGGTTGGTGCCACACACATTTCCTCAGCTAGAGCCAAAATAGGCTCTGCTTTTCTCCATAAATGTTTGCAACCGGTGCTGTACATTATTCTCCCTGGAGTTGATCCTCAAGGTAGCAGTGCCGCCATAAATCCAAAGCATCTACCATTCATCCAGTTGTGTTATATTCTCCACCAGTTACAGCAGAAATGGGCTTTCTCCTGGCAGGCTGCCTCTTTCTTCGTGGCACAGCTTGAAACAGGAATCTCACAAATGGGCAAACCCCACTCTGGCAGGACTCACTAACACCATATTTGTATAACTGCTGACTTTCATGGAGCTGGACTACACTTTCACTGGACTGTCATGTTTCAAAGCGGAGCTAGAAGAAAATTTTTGGCACCTGTTACAGTTTTAGAGCAGAGCTGTGCAGGCATGGCTGGGTAGATGGGCAAAGGAAATGTTCACACCATGTTCTGGTGCCAACTTGAGCATTCAGGAAACCTTCTGTAGCCAAGAGAAAAAGAAGGCATGTACCTCAGCTCTACAATTTTCCTAGAGAGAGCAGCCTCTTCATCTAGTTTCTAAATCTGGAGGTAAAATTTATGCACCTTCTCCATTACTCCAACATTCTCCATTTACCAATTTGATTTAAAAATAAAACTAAGTGACTAGATCTCTGACAATCTGTGGTGGCCCAGCATCTTGCCCTGCAGCAGTTTCAATTCTGGCGACAACAGCAGAACTTTTAGGAATAAAAGCTCTGACTGATTTTCTAGTTAACTTTATTTATTGTAATTAGCTTTACTTAATTATACATACAGCTGTTCTGCACCCTCAACATAGCTCAGGGGACTGTTTAAAGTGCTTAAGTCTAAATGTCATGTTTTAGCACAGTATAGAGCACAGTATTATTGTCAGAATCTAGTGGGAGGGAAGGGCATCCAGCAGCCCATCTTTCTTTCCTCTCTACACACACTCCCAGCACATCTTCCTCCCCTGTTCCTTTTCTTCTTGGGCAAGAGAGAGAGATCTGTTCCTCCTGCTACACCTGGTGCTCAGTGCACTGAAGGGCTGTGAAGATCACCACCTTCAACCCTCCTCAGGGCACGCACTTGCTGGAATATGCCTCAAAGACAATCTTAACCTTGACTTTTCTGCTGTCTTTTCACCACTGGGATATAGAGGTCTTCTTCTTTCCTTACCACAGATAAACAGTGGAAATATTTACAATATAGAATCCCCTGTTAAAAATCTTGTAACAAGACCTTCCTTAAAGTCAAGCTTCAGAAGGACTTTTTCCACCATTTGCAAAGCATTCCTATGCTCCTAAAACTCGTTAATAAATTCTCTGTCTAAATCACCACAGCACAAAAGGCAGCACAATTTCAGCAGATTAGGCACTTCCATCAACAATCACCTGGACTCTTCCACTAGCTTCATATTATTTATTAAAAGTAGGTAATGACAATATTTGAGATAGATTGAAATTCTAATCTGCTTTTCCATCACATGAGTCTATGCAAGGTCACCTTCACTGCAGTTCAGATACTCACCTTTGCACATTCCCTACACAGATAAATAGTGCTGTCCAATTTTGACTGTATTGTCATTTCACTTAAAATAGTTTAATCATTTTCCCTTCCCAACAGTTTTGATATCCTTATCTTTACCAGGTCTTTCCTGTTTTGTCAAACTTTTGAAAGCAAGTTGTAGAAAGTGCCAGAACATCTTGGGAATAATTACTAATAACTAATCTGAAACAGTAATGATGATATTTTAGATTTTTATGGTGCAAATGTTTTATGTTTTATTAATTGCACTCCTTCTTTGGTATTTTTCATTATGTCTAATAGGCTTCCAGGTTTACTGTCTAACTACTCCTATGCTGCACATCTTGTACCCCAAAAGAAAATCTTTATGATAGCACTCTAAAACCCAGATGCTGGCTTTTGGAGAAGAAAAGAATTTATGAAGAAAACTTCAGTCAGAAACATGGTCACTGCTTGTGATGGGGAATGTCTGGTAGATTTGCCGTTTCACAAACCCAGGTATCAACACATTGATTCTTTTTGTCTAATGCAGCCACAGCTTGTACCACACAAGCTTGTATCCTAGCAAGGTACCTCAGAAAGTAACAGGTATAACCAACAAAATTCCCTATACCTTTTCTTCATAGCCATCCGCCTCTTCCCTTTCTCTCTTCTTGGCTTCCTCCCTCACTGGCAAAAGCATGGGACTTTTGACTGAACTGTTGGGCAATTTTTGCTTTGTGTTAGAAACATCATATCAAAGGTCTAATACAGGCAGGGTGACCTGGCCATGAGCCGAGTGGTGTCCTGGAGCCTGTGTTGGGGTACTGTAAGGGTGGAAATGCAAACGAGCTTCTATCTCCCTGGGAGGGAAGCTGCTTTCTCCAAATTTCTGCAAAGCCTTATAGGGTGTTGCAGGTGAGGACCAGGAGCAAGTAAAATGGTAGCACCTAAGTTTGACTATTAAATGATTAGGTGCTTTTGTAAAAATCATTCATTATCTGTGTACCATTTAAAGCACCTGAATATGGCTTTCCAAACATTCTAACCAATATTCAAAGGGGAGAGTCCTGCTGCATCCTGTTTTTTGTGTAAATAATCCTTGTACTTCATGCATTGCAAGGCGCAGAACCCTGCAATGGCTTTGATTCTCACATATTCTCCTATAGCTTAAGGAAGCACCATTTAAGGGACAGGAATAAAACACAGAGCCTGTGACTTCCATGTAATCCTTCTAGATGTCTGTAGTGGTGCAGGGATGTGATGTCAGTCTCTGGATACTCCTTTGAGTATTTTTTTCTTCTTAATGCTATTGGCTGGCAAGGCTGAGGACATCAAGCTATAGCTTCTTAGGCAGACTAAAGCATATTTTAAAGTGAAGGTCAAATTATTATTTTCTAATGAATTATTGGTTATTTCTTGTATACTTTGCAGAAAAAAAACGTAGCTCTACACAACAGATGGATGCCTAACTGTCCTGCTGTGCCCCTGCGAGGCTCTGTTTCGCAAATGAATAAAACACAGAGGCAGATATATTCCTGACCTCTACTCAGGACATTTTCCTACTTTTTAGAGAGCCTAAGAGGATGCAGGTTATACTCTTTTCCATCAGTTTCACTGGTGTTTTGCTACAGATAGGATTCTTGGAGTCAAGTAAAAATAGCCTTAGCTGACTGAGGGTTTTGCAGCACAAAGGTGGTTGGTGGGGCTGTGTGACTGCTGTTGTGGGGGGGTAGGAATATTTATGGACTTCTAACTTTAGGAGCACCACTGTGCAATTCCTTCTTTAAAAGGTTGATGAAAATTGCTTTTATTTCTTACCACTGAATATTACTTTTTCCCTGTCTGTTCACTGCCCAGAGAAAGTCAAAGTTTGTGAAGCTGAAGGGGTGGCATATGTCTCACGAAGTAGTGTTAAACACAGTGCTCTCTATCTGAGGTTCTCAGAGCCCTCTGTTAGGCCCATCAGCCTGGAAATCTGGAAATGGCACCCAGAAAGACTGCATCCATCTCCTATAAAGGAGAACTTAATGAACAATTTTAGAAAAGAGCAGTTAAAAGTCTCAGAGAAGTCAGAGTCCTCCTCCAAGTGCAATGATTCAAATACTGAGAGATGAGTAATATGCATTTTGCTTTACTGGAATTTGTTCTGGACCCTCAAACTTACTGTTTCCATGGTGTCAGCACCAAGTCTCAGGGACGGATCTCCTCCTTTTCAATATTCTTAAAAACCCAGGTGCCAGGACTGGTCCTGAGAAGCCAGAGTCACATCACAAACCAGAAATAGCAGAAGGATTTGTCACTGAAAGTAACTCATTAGCAGTGTATCAACTCACACTTGTAAATTTACATTTGACATTTAACTGTTATCTCATCCTCCTGGGAACCATTTCTGTATTTATTCATGGTATTGTATCCTCTGATACTTGAAGAGTGAGGCTCAAATTCACATATGGGCTGAATTACAAGTGCTAGTGCAATAGGCAGACTATTGCCTAAGAAGCCAGGGTCCAGCAATGTGATTCCCAGAGCAAATGGGATGTTAAGCACTCTAGGATTAAATTCATGATGCCCAGTGTGTCAAGCTGGTCAGTAGGGAGTAATAAAGAAGCCCTGAGAGAGCTGCTGAACATTGGATTTACAGTCCAAGAGCCCTCCCTGAACTTAGGTACACACAACTAAGTTGTTCCTTGGATATATGCGTCTATGAGTCTTTGCAAAGATAATGGCAGGCAAAGGAGAGGTGTGACAGGTTGTCAAACTTAATACCTGTAATGACCCAGTGCACCTAAGCAGGTCATATAACAGTTGAGCTAATTTTGTCATTTTTATTTTATGTTTAGAATCATGTGTCCCATGTCTTTGCTGAGAATTGACAATGCTTCCAAAATTGAGGAAAAAAAAAAAAAAAACAAACAAAAACCCCCCAAAAAATCCACAATCCCCAACTCCAAACAGTAAGATACGCATCAATATTCCTTCATAGATTTTCAAACTGGCTGTTATTTCAGACAGAAGTGTGTTATCCTGAAATTGAAAAGAACATATTAATCTGACTTTGCTATATTCTTTATGAGCTTAAATGTTTAAATTTATGTTGGCTTCCTGTAACTATTAAAAAACAAATATCTTGTTAAATCACAAGGTAGGCAGATATTGGAGAAAAACTCTAGACCAGTGCACAGGTATCTAGGAACAAGTTTCTTTTAATGGACTTTACAAAACCTGTTGGACAAACACAATCCTAACTAAATAATGCTGATTGTACTTCTTCCCAAGAAGAAATAATTGAAAGGAATCAACTGATGAATGAAATGAATGGTGTCCCATCAAAGCAAATGGTGATAAATAGAAACACTTCGGTGTTGCTAACTTTCACATTAATGTAAACTGGTCAGTATAATTTATAATTATTTCCTCTTCTTACCTCTTGCAGGCTGGGTCTTTGTGCTAAATCTGATGTTAAAGTGATAAATTAGGAAGAGAAAGTTTGTCTAATGAGCAAGTAGGCAGCAATATATCAAAAACCCCAAAAGAATCTAGGCTGTAACAGATCTATGGGTTGGTTTCTTTTTGTTCTCCTTTGAGGGTAGAAAAGCATACTTGGTCAGAAGATGAAGTCTAAAATATATAAATATTTTATGTTCTTTTCCATATATATGCATGATAGGCATACATATATGCATATAATCATCAAATATGTGTTGAAATCTGCAGAACTGGAAGGACAATCTGTACGCATGATCAGTGGAACAGTTTGCAGCTACTTGCCTCTTTGTTTAAACAGGCAACTATACATCTGTGTTTCTGAATGTGAAGTCCTTCATTTTGTGCACCCAAATCAATGGGGAAATGCTCATTTAATTCAACAAATATTTGCTCAAATGCTTAATTTTCTTACTTTTAAGGCAGAATGCAGTCCTGCTATGGAATATATTTAATGACAGGCAATGTACCTCTGTAAGTGTCTTTATTATTCCATTCAAAATGCTTAATGAATAGAGAGAAAAGATTCGTTTTTTGTCCTACAAAGATTTGGAAATGTTAAAATTTTAAACCATACAGGTATCAGGAATCATAATATTGAGAATTTTCTTGAAACAATAGTGTGGGTGAATGTCATTTCTGCTTTCAAATATTTCATTTTGCTTCTGACTTCTGTTTTTTAAGTAACTTAAATGTCAGAATAGAAGTAATTTTGAACTGCAAATCCAGCATGTACTTTTCTTTGAATGGTAGCATGGGAAGTTTCATGCTGTTTATGTAAATAATCTTTTTGTACGCTAAAATACAGATCTTTTCCCATATTTTGGTTTAAACATTTTTTCAGCAAGAAAGCTGTTTATATATATAACCCCCCCCCACACACACATTTGTTCTGTTGCAAATTCTGCATAGTCTCCACAACTAGCAAAATTAAAATAATTTTTCATTTTTCCTCTTATTCATGAGTGTATTTCCTTAAAGTGTCTCTAATCTTTAATGATGTATTGCATATCAATCTGGGAATGATTTTCTTTTCCAGCTGTCTGCTGAAAGCTCCAAACAAAGACACCTTGATGAAGATGATGGTTTGCCCCAGTTCTTTCAGCTCAGTTGTTTCACTCACTATCAGGAAGATCTGATCCAGAGGTTTGCTACGTAGGATTTTAATGATCTATGAATATCTACATGAAAATCATTACAAGATGAAAAAAAGCTTGCTTACTCAATTCTGACTCCCTGTGCTAGTAATGTTGCTCTGAAGCAAAGCCTGTCCTTGCTATGATCTTTCAATTCTGCATTTGCTTTTCTTGATGTTGGTCCGTTTTTTTCCTGATTTTTTTGCTCTTGTTGGTTGTCTTTGGGGAACCCAGCTCTTTTTTCACTTTCATCCTAGAGGACATTTATGCCAGATAAACCTTCCTCAAACTAACTGCAAGGCTTTTCTTTGACATTCCCCCAGCCTAGTGCATAGGCACGATTTGTTACTGCTAGATAATAGGCAGGTAATACCTTAGCAGACAGCTGGGTAGGTAAACTTATGATGGATACATCAGACAAATGGAAGATAACCTCCTGTGGCAGCAGTGTACCTTCTTCTCATATTTCTCACAGACTAAAAATAGGCTTTTGTGTTTATCTACAATTTTTTTTGTTTTATTTTCTATGGGTTTCCTATTAATAATGGACAATAAAGTAATTAAAAAAAAATAATCTCTGTGTGCTTTGGCTCTCCTCTTATTGCTGAGTTAGCAACTCTAGCTACACACTGAGATGATTGGTGGAGCTGCAGGCCCTAATTGCTATATCTGCAATGCATTTTTCCCTCACTGTCAATGATCAGTTTTTCCCCTTTTCTAAGCTTCTAGGTAATAATGTTATTGTTCCAGATGTATGGAAGGGGAAAGACACCCAAATATACAGCGGATAAAAGCTTCAGTGAAGCATTTAAAAACATATCCTAAAGTTTTTCTTTATAATTAGAAAAAAATCCCTTTACCTATGTGTTTATTCTTTTTAAAAGGTTAGTTACCTCATCTAAATTTCATCTTTACTTTCCACCTCACATTTTGTGCTTCTCCCCAGTTACCTCATGAGCTGAGAGTCTTGCAGGACCTGTGGGAATTTGAGAAATACTGCTATCCACAGAAGCCTACATTAAAGGTACCTTGGTTTACCTGCCTTCAAAATCAGCTGAAGTTCCCTTTGAAATTCTCTATGGTCATGTAGGAAATCTTTGGAGAAGCAGACACTTAAACCTAGAGCATGTGATGTTGCATGGTTTTGTGCATGGTTGAGTGCAGCTTCTTGTCTGGATAAATGATATTAGATCTTCTTAACAATCAGCAACTTCTATGACTTTTTGTGGTTTTGGGAGGAGAGGGACAAAGTATATGGACATATTCATATGTGCAAGGGGAATATGCGTCCTACATTTTTGGATAGCATGAGGGAACAACCTACTACAAAGCAAGGCCTGGGGAAAATCCATGGAGTGCAATCACAAAACATTTGCAGAACTAAGGGATCGTGTGTAAGTAGCAGATCAGATTTATTTATCTGGGGACAGTTTTCTTACATTTGCAGAGGTAGAGCTTCTGTCTGGAAATGCACATTAATGTTCTAGCTGACCTGTAGTTTTTAGTTGTAGCAAGAAAGTAATGAGTTTTTTGATTTTTCAGGTACCATAAATTGTTTTTTCCACTGGGATACCACAGCATTAGATAGAGTGACTCAGAAGACTAAATATTAAATTTTTTTCAGTGCTTGAGAGAAATAATACTGCAGATAAGTGGCACAGGAATATATATTAATCAGCCTCCCCTACGTCAAACATTTTCATCATACTTGCTATGTAAATCTGGCTTATTTGCATGTTTCTCGTTAGCATTTTTTGTCTTCAGGAATCCACACATGAAATGATTTGCTTTTCTCCAGCTGTACCACAGCAAAAGTTTGCATTCAATTACTGCTAGAGTATATGCCACTTAAAACTAAAGTGCTCTGTTTTGCTGAGTTGAGTCATCAGTAAAGGGTATGCAACATCCATCTTGTAACCAACTGTAGTCAGACCTTTTAATTAATGGCTTGGGATTCTGCTTTGTCTTTTAAAAGGATAAAATCCAATTGCAGTTTGGACTAGGCTGTCTAATGAACATGACCACAAAGCAATTGATCAAAACTAATAGGGGGAATAGTTATGCCGATGTTAAGTAAACCTCTTGCTTGTTTTGCATAAATAACTAAAGGAAGCATTGTAAACATTATTGATGCATTATTTACTTCCTTAGAATTTTAGCCAAATACTTTGCTGTGTTTCAAAGACAGAAACTCTAAGCCATATTTTCCTAGGACTAGGAATATTGCTCATTCATATTCCATTTAGTTAAATATTACAAAGATGTTAATCTGAGAGTTTTTTGACATGGCATATCTCATTATAATTTAGATTTTAATCTTTGTGAAGGGGTAATCTACAGGTTTAACTTCACATATGAAAACAAAACGAAAACCAGGTTTGTCCTATGGAATGTTTTATTTTATTTATGTAAACAAACCTTATGTCCTAATTAGGCAGAGTTGGAAATCAGAAGATAAACTCTCAATTTTTCAATATGTTCATAGAATACCTGTAGGCAACAATTTGGTTAGAGTATGAAATTCATGCTCCAAATGCACAGTAAATATTTCACATTTACACAGTATAGCAATATAGCTTCAAAGACTTTTCTCCTCAGTGTTTAGTTAGAGAGAATTTCTGTCATCTGAGCAAGGGTTTCAAGATAAAGCCCTGTACAAAGATCATATAAGATTAACTTGCACAGTACAATTATTTAGGTACAAGACTCTCATATTTAGATATGTTCAGATCTGCAAATAGAAGTCCAAACTCCATTTCCTTTTTTTTTTTTTGCCATGAGGAAAAATTCCTTAAATTAAGACAGTATTTCTAGGTTCACTATTTACGAGAATTTCTATGGGAAGGTCAGTTTAAGAAATCATAAAAATCCCTGAAATGAGAACAATTTATTGAAATGTCATACTAGTGATGTGGCACATTCCTTCAGCTTAAAGAAAAGCTGTAAAAGTAAATAAAAGAAGATATAAGAAAGTTTACTGGACTAAATGTAGATGCTATTAATTGGAATAATTTCACAAGATCACAGAATGGTGGTAAGGGACCTCTGGACATCGGCTAGCCCAACCTTCTTCTTGGAGCAGGGTCAAGTACAGCAGGTTTCTCAAGTCCATGTTCAGTTGGATTTTGAATATCTCAAATGATGGAGATGCCACAGCCTTTCTGAGCAGCCTGTGCCAGGGTTTGACCACCCACAGAGTAAAAAAGGCTTTTTCCTTAGCCTATGTCTCTTGTACTGGGGAGCTCAGGTCCAGGCCCAAAACCATGAAGGCGTCTCACCAGGGCTGAATAGAGAGGGAGGATCACCACCCTTGACCTGTTCTTAATCCTTTTCCTGATACAGCCTTGGAGCCTGTGGCCAAATTTTGCCTAACTTTCAGTATTTACAAAGCAAATGTTAATATCTAACCCAGCAACCTGAAGATGTCTTTGCAATCGGAGGAGAAAAATAGGAACATCTGATGGAAGCAGGATGAATTGCACCCTGGAATTGTGTATGTCCTTCTATTGGTAGTAGAGGGTATCTAAATTACTAACTCAAATTAAAAACCTGGGACTAAATATGATACACTTGACCCCAAAAGCACAACTTAGACTTTATGAAACTAAACCCAAGAAGGGGGTCTGCTCTGCCTCGATACTTGGCATCTATTTACATCTAGTCCTATTTGGGAGTTAAAACAAATTTACAGAGGTCACAATTTACTAAAGATTACTTTTGTTTGGAAACTTGATCAGAGAAGAAGTACTTATCTTTTATAAAAAAACCTGTTCACCAGAGTATTCACTCCAGATGGTGGAAGAAACATAGATCTTCCTCGGCCTGGAGAATTTCAAACCTCTAGACATGCTAGACATAAAAATATTTGAACTGCTACCATATAACCTAGTCGGAGCACAGTACTTTCCAATGAGTTAAAGCCAAATGACAGTACACAAAAGAGATGCAAGATTCACAAAACTGACTTTCTACCTTTTGCATAGGCACAGACAGGAAATTCATTTAAAAAAAAAGTAACAAACTAAAAAATTATTGTCATCTCAGCATACAACAACACTTGCATAGGGAATCAGATCTCACAATTGCCAGTTGCTGTCAGATGGCGACAGTAGTCTCTGCTGCAGGAGTTTTTGCATCAGTGTCTTTGGGTGGGTTGAGATTATCAGAGCTGCTGCTCTGCTCAGTTCTAACCTGATTGGCTTATGGACCTATGTGACCACTGCAGCACATCGTTATCTTAACTACATAGAAAAAAACTCTGAAATATCTTATATCACCATTTTTGTAGCTTCAGGAACAATTTCTACTATTTCCAAGTGTTTTATCACATGTATCAGTTCTACAGCAGAAACAGCCTGGGCATCTCTAGGACACTCTTGCTAATCAACACATTTGAGCATACAAATTGTTGCCTGCAGTGAATCTCCAGCACTGTCTTAAATTTCCATCTGGGAAATTCCTGGCACAATCAGTCAAATACTGTGCTATGGAGGAGCTACTTCTAGCACCCATTCCAGATCAGTGCACTATCTCAAACCAGTCTGTTCTCTCACTGAGGCAAATGGCTGGCTGCAGAGTTGTTGATTACCCAGAGAAATAATGTCTGAAGCATGCACAGAGGCACAGCCATGATACCCAGCTACACCACCATTATGACAACAGAAACTATACTTTCATACCAGTAGCTCACTTATAACTTATATTTCACAGCTCTTGCCACTTTGCCCAGCAATGAAAGGACTGCCCCATGACTTGTCCGCAGTAAATGCACAAGGTATCCTTAGAGCAAGGGCCATGGCCCAGAATTTCTATTCCCAAGAGTGTGCCTTTCCAGTTTCCTCCCTGGGACTTGCATTTTCCCAAGCTCAGTGGCTCACCCCAGAAGGAGCAACAAGGCAGTTCCCATTATGGCTTCTTCACAGCTTGCTTTCAGGGCGGTCTTCTGCAAAGTAGTATACATAGGCTGGAGCATTACTGAATACTACAGAATTCAAATGTAAGGCAAATCCATAAGAAATAACCTTTATTAGTCAAATTGCTTTAGGGGAAATTTTTCTTTAACTCTATAACAATTTACAAACAGCTTTCCATCTATTTATCTCCTTCCCCCTTTTACACAGAAATGCACCATGGAAAGCTCCATTCAGCTTACATCTATAGTTTGAATAATGAATGAAATCAATATATTTCTCAAAAATATTCCTATGGCAAAAAAGGCAGCCTTCCTTCTTATTCTGTGTAGAAACCAGTGTAGAAGTATGGTTTTTTAACTACATAAAAGCTGCAATGAAATTGCAAAGGAAGCTGGCAAAAGAAATATAGAAATTAATGCTTTAGTAAGAATTTCAAGGCTGTTCACTGTCATAAATGACCATTTCTAAATATGAGGCCAAATTGATTCATTAATGAGAGAGGAAAATAAAATGTAAAAACATGAGACTTTGCTGTAATGAGTACATAAGAGGGGTGATGAGCAGTGATATATTTTTTTCCTATATATGTGAAATACAGGCACTAAGATCACTGCAGAAGGCCAGTCAGAAAGTAGCACATTTTTCTTTTACGCACAAAAATGCTGGTCTCTAAAATATAAGATCCCAAAATAAAGGCAATGAATCAGCGTAATAAGAATAGAATTGTAAATTTATAGAATCATTTAGGTTGGAAATGACCTCTAAGGTCATTGAGTCCAACCATTAACCTAGTCCTGCCAAGTTTATCACTAAACCATGTCCCTAAGCACCACATCTACACATCTTGATCTCCAATCTAAACCTTCCCTTGCACAGCTTGAAGCCATTTCCTCTTGTCCTATCGCTTGTTACCTGGAAGAAGAGTCTGACACCCACCTCACTATAACCTCCTTTCAATAGCTGTAGAGAGCGATAAGGTCTCCCCTGAGCTTTCTCTTCTCCAGACTAAACAACCCCAATTTCCTCAGCCATTCCTCATCGCACTTCCACTCCAGGCCCTCCACCAGCTTTGTTGCCTTTCTCTTGGACCACCTCCAGCAGCTCAACGTCTTTCTTGTAGTGAAGGGCCCAGAACTAAACACAGTGTTTGAAGTACAGCCTCACCAACGCCAAGTACAGGGGGATGACCACGGCCCTGACCCTGCTGGCTGCACTGTGGCTGATACAGTCCAAGCTGTTCTTGGCCACCTGGGCACAAGCTGGCTCATGTTCAGTTGTCGGTCAAACAGTACTCCCAGATCTGTTTTCACTGAGCAGCTTTCCAGCCACTCTTCCCCAGGCCTGTAGCATTGCATGAGGTTGTTGTGGCCCAAATGCAGTACAGCACTTTGCCTTGCTGAACCTCATACCACTGGCCCCAGCTCATCGATCCCGCCTGCCCAGATCCCTATGCAGAGGTTTCCTATCCTCCAGCAGATCAACACTTCCATCCAGTTAGGTGCACAGCTGGTTAGGTCAGGTCTCTCCACCAAGGGCAGTGTTTTCAGTTGGTGAATACATTCAATTACACCAGTTGGCTCCATTCTTACACAAATATCCCGGTTTTCAGTTGAAGATATTTGTCACTAGAATATGGCTCAGTGATCTTAGAAGAGAATCAGGACTATTACTTTTAAGTACCCACATTTGAACTTACTTTCAGACCCCCTTGCAAGAATGAGATGTGCAGGCATTCACAAGTAGCCCAATATGTCACATGAATAATTTTGAACTCGGTAGGTGGTATATTTTATTTCAAATGCATCTTAAGCCTAAAATATTAAGCTTCCTGCAATTAAAAAGTGATTCACACATTCCAGATTAAATTCTCCGAGATGAGCAGCTCCAGAGAGGAGCCTTAAGCACTGGTGCGAGGGAAAACCCCGCCTCCAAGGACCTCAGCCCTGAGTGGTGAGAAGTAGACTCAAGCCCAATGCCAGGGCCTATGAAGAAGCTCCGCTGAGGCGAGCCAGGACTCACAGGGAATGGTGCCAGGAGGGAGGTCTCACCCTGAGGAGAGCAGGAGCTCAGTGTGGAGATTGATGGGGCAGTTGGTGCAGGCAGCGCGAGCCGGCAGCGAGTGGAATGGGGAGAGCTCACTTCAGGGCCAGGCATGCTCTGGGCTCTCTGCCCTGGCTGCCCTGACGGTGGCATCGTCGGCACCAGATGGAGCCGATAAGAGAGGAGGCTGCATCGCAGAGCTCGGGGTGCAGGAAGGGTCTGCACCGGTCTATTGAGGTAAGGGTGTGCAAGGGGCAGGGCTGCACTCGGTGCACCATGGTGGAGGCCTTGCTGCAGCTGTGCACTGTCGATAGCTAAAAGGTGGTGAGGGAAGGGGAGAGGGAGCTGGACAGCTTGCTGCAGGCCTAGATTAGACAGGGGCAACAAGTGCCCATGATACCACATACAGAGAAGAATGTGGGTGTTAATAAGGGCAGTTGGGAGCTAGTAATGACAAAAAAGCTAAAGCAAAAAAAAAAAAAACCTCCTGATTATCCTGCAGTAACAAGATTCTCACTGCAGCACTCCCCAAAATACTAGTCTTTAAAAATGCCTGAGTTGCTTCTTTTGGAGAAACAGAATCAAACACAAGAACCTGAGAACAGCAACACTCCATCACAAGTCCATCTGGCCCAGTACTCCCTCTCAAACAGCACATGACTAAAGGAGATTATATGAGGAGGGCATGTATACTTGCTACTACACTGCTTATGGTGAGGTCTTCTTCTTGGGAAGAAAAACTTCAGAAATCTCTTCTGTGTTTCTCACACAGGGTGTTTCAGTAGTTGCTTGTGTTTATTGATGTTCATGTGCCTAGTCTGGGGGCTTAGCTCCTGTATTGCTACTTGAGTGCATCACTTCACTGACTGCTGCCTAATTCTGTGTTCTTGATAGCTGGATAAAGTGTTTTGGTCCCAGTTGGGTTTAAACCATGTGGAATGAGCAGCTTTTCCCTGCGACACTCCAGAGAAATGCAACTGACTCAGTTGTGTAGAACAGATTTAGAAAGTATCGCGTAAGGGTACTGTAGAGAGGGCAGAGGTTGAGAAACCGGCAACAAATCCACCCAGCATGAGCTGTCAGTTGGAAGAGGAGATTGTCCTGCTGAAATCAGCACTGGTGCAGGCTCTCCTTGAGGACTGGGTGCATTTCTGGGTCCAATCACTTAAGGAGAACAGTAAGGTCCTTGAATGCATCCAGAGTTGGGCACCAAAGCTGGTGATACATCTGAAAGGCATGTCTTTTGAGGAGTGGCCGAGGGAACCTCGTTTGTCTAGTTCAGATAAAAGTATGCTGAGGGTGGACCTCACTGCTCCCTACAGCTCTTCACAAGGTGACAAAATGGAGAGGAACGGGTTGATATCTTCTTGTTGAGATCCTTGGATGGGGCGTCTGGAAATGGTTCAGAGCTCAGCCCAGGGATGTTTAGAGCAGACTTTAGGAAGCTTTTCTCTACCTAGAGGTTGGCCAAAAACTGGAAGAGGCTTCCTAGCAAGGTGACCAGTGCCCTATGCCCATCAGTGCTTCAGGGGCATTTGGACAACATCCTTAATAATGTGCTTTAACTTTTGGACAGTGCCAACATGGTCGAGCAGTTGGACTTGATGATCACTGTAGGTCTCTTCCAACTTCCAGTTTTTTTCTGCCTACTTCCTGCATTCCCTAACAGTACATGCTGAGGAAATACTGAATGATGTTGCTTCCCAGCCCTGCATGAGCGGAAGGAATTGAATGGATAATCATGTCCCACCACAGGCATTGGCTCTGTCAGTCTGTGGGAAGGAGGCTTGTGCCTTCTGATTGGGGTGAGAGATGTCGATTGACTCCAGGTTATTGGAGAATCGGAAGAGAGTTGCGAGGAACATGTGTGAACTGGTTTTTGAAACTCTTCTGTGTTCATCTGGTTAATTTGGGTTTCACAGGATAGCAAAATACCACATCTCTGACACCAGTGAGGCTCAAAGACGAAGGCCTCAGCCTGAAGCAGGATGTGCTCCTGAACTCAGTGGTTGCAAATTTTTTGTATGTGGGCAATAGCTGCTTATTTCCTTGCGATTTCCCCCACCCCCCACCCAGCCTCATCCCTCACTCAGATACCAGGTTTTTAAAATGTCTGAATTGTTTCTTTTGGACAAACAGAACCAAACATGAGAGCCTGAGAACAACAACACTTCATCGTGAGTCCATCCGGCCCAGTACTCTCTCCAGTGGCACCCCATGCATGCTGAAAGGAGAGTATATGCGGAGTGCAGGTCTACTTCTGTCAGGGCAGGGTGCAGAGGGTGTTCATAGGTATCAATGCCTGGGAAGAGCCTCCCCTGGGACCTGCACTACAGATGGCTCCTCAGACCTATGTAGGTCATGCAGATCTATACCCTATACCCCCATCGTTGAGTGACAGACTGGATTTTTCCTCAGTGAAGCCATGTTGGCTGTCACCTACCACCTGTAAATATATGCAATTAATTTCCAAGTAGTTTTAATGTGCCATATGATACAAATGGTACGGCATGATAGATTTGCATTAGTGTAGACTGGGTGTGCTGGAGGACATAAAGTCAGGGTAGAATACATCACTTAGGAACAAGAGTTTCCCAAGTCAGACTAATGTTCAAGTTTAGGTAGAGTCTACCTGGCAGATAATATATAGCTTTTTCCTCCCCAGTTCCCATCATCAAGAGGCATAACAAAATAACTCTTATAAGTTCATAACAGAGATGGGTCTGGCACTCTGCTAGCTAGTGAGATGTCACCAGGACGCTGTGAGAACATCAGTCCCTGACTAATAATTGGCTGCTGTGACATCTATGCACCTGGGAATGCACTGCTAAGCTTTCATAATTTTGAAATACATTCTTGTTTTGTATGTGGATTAGCATGCTCAACATAGCAACAATTCAGAATTTAAATGCTCCATGATTCACTATTGCCTGCTATTTATTTCATCCCTATCTCATGCTAATAATTGTTGTAGATATTAAAAAAATCCATTGTTGTATCTTTCAGCAAATGATCAGTGTCAAATCATTTTGCTGACAAAAAAGTGATATTGCTTATATGAAGTTCTCAGATACTTGAAGGTGGAGTAAGAAGAATTAGGATCTAACAGAGCTTTGATAGCTGTCATCTCAGCAACAAGATGTTGACAGCTAAAATAAATAACTTCTCAGGAGCAACTTGTTAAACTGGGTTAAAAGAGGATCTGTAATGATGAGCCCCCCTCTAATACCTCCTGCCAATCAGATTATATTTTATTACTCAGCTGAACTTTACAGCATGATTCAGTTTGTGCTAAACTGGAGGGGGTCACAAGACACAAACACTCATTATTTCCTGAACACATTTTGGCAGAAAATGTGGGTAAGAACAAGAGCATGCTGGTGTTAGGAGAAGACAAAAGTCTTCATGAGAGCTACTTAGGACTAGCAGAGTGCTGGTCACACTTTGCAATCTAAAAAATCTTCTCTATGCTTCTGTGGTCCACATCCAGAAAACCTCTGAAAGTATTATATATACATCAGCTCATACTACCGAAACGTGCTTAAGTTATGGGGCACTATCAGCCACTTCAAGCAAGTAAAAGTCCTTCCTGAAAGCTGTAAGAATGGATAAACTTGAACTACTAAATTCAAACGCACGCAGATGGCCCACAAGAAATGGACAGCATTGGTCAGAAAAGGGCTTTAGGACCAGAACAAGCATGATAATTCTGCATCAATACTAATGCTAGAGTTCTGAACAAATTATATTGTATCTTGTATTTTAGAACACTGCGTCTACTTTTACAAACTCTCAGAGGGTATAGCTAAAAGGAGCTACTAGCTCTTAAGCGATCTTTTACTATAGAGCACCCTCTGTTTTTAAAAATATATTTAAACATTATAGTCAGTATACATTAGTTTTCTTGCTGGTAGCTGGATGCAAAGACATTCTGCAAGCATTTTCTCCAGCTTTCAAATTGCTGTATTGTTCCTCTGTGTTTGCTTTTATATCAGCTTATAAGTATGTGGATAGCAGAACTGAATGCCAATTTTTGCAATAATCCTTACTGATACTGGGTTCAGAACCAAAATAAACACTCTCCTCTTAGTCAGTGATGCTCTTTTAAAAGGAGGTGCTTTTTCCTTTCTGATTCAGCATCTTTCTGACTTTGGAGCCAAAAAATGGGCCCACAGGCTAAGTGCTGGAGGAGAGGGTATCTTCTACAGCAGGCTGGTGCTCAGGCATTTCCAGTGGAAGCAAAAGATTAACTTTGAGTCAGTGTGATGAGTTCAAATCCAAGTTTTCATTTTTTAAAAAACCTGCTTTACTGACTGTAATTTAATTTGAAATAGTGTCCTGTCATGGTTTAAGGCCCTCAAACTCACGCAGTTGCTCTCTCACTCACTCCCCTTTCTTATTTCCCCAGTCCCGGGGGGATGGGGAGGAGAATTGAAAGAATGCAGCTCCCACAGATTGAGATAAGAACAGTTTAGTAACAAAGGTATAACATAAATCACTACTGCTACCATCAGGAATAATAATGACAAGACAAATACAAGGAAAGAACACAAAAGCTCACCAACTAATTTCCACTCAGCCTGACCAAGCAGTGCACCCCCATGACCTCATACCAAGCTTGAACCACGCAGTGCCACCCCACCCTTCTGGGTCTCTGCTCTCCACCTCTACATCCTGGACATGGTGTGGTATGGAATACCTCTTTGGTCAGTTTGGGTCAGGTGTCCTGCTTCCTCCCAGCTTCCTCTCCTCCCTGGCAGAGCATGAGGCTCAGAAAGTCCTCTGCCAGCCTAAACATTCTAAGCCATAACTATAAACACTGGTGTTATCAGTGCTGTTCCCAAGCCAAAAATCAAACACAAAGTGCTGCACAAGCTACTACGAAAAAGAGAAAAATGACTGCTGCTGCTGAACCCACGGCATGTTCTCTGAAGCAGTGCCACCGAATTGCAGAAACCATAGCCTGGAAGATGCAGAAGACATCTCGTGTTGGACAGCACAGCCGGTCTCAACACGGCAAGTTACAGCTTTACAGGAATTCCGTCTTATGTTGCCATGTCTCCTTCAACAGCAGCCTCTGTTTCACACACACAGAGCTCTGTGTATTTTTTGTTAGTTAAAATACCTGGCTGTCCTGCTTGATTTCTATTTACCATTCCACTGCCATTTGCATCAACACCAGCGGCTTTAGCAATGATTTTGTGTGTAATCATGGATTAGACCATTAAGTAGTAAGTAAGCAATGATCTGTGAGGAAGTTCTTGTAGAAGCACAATCCCAGTCACCACTGCTAATAACCCATATACAAGCATTTTAAGAGATTAATCCTTAAAACTCTTTAATATGTGCTCTAGTACTAGAGTGCCATTTTAACCTTTTACATATGAATGTTTCTTTTTTATTCTGAATTTTTTGCTCTGAGGGCCCATCTGAAATATCTGTCTGCTGAAAGAGCACAAAGAAACTTAAAATCTCATAATAAGGCTGAATAGCTTGATGAGGCTCCCACCAGTATCATAGGGAGCTGGCAGTGACTACATTGCTAAGGCAGATTAAAACCCACAGAATTTAACCTGATTTTTGCAACTACCATAAAGACAAATCTTTGCCAAACTTGTTAGCCGCATGCCCTTGTCAGCTAGTTCCTTTCAGTTTCATTTTATGCCTATCTTAGCCCATTCATCTCAGAGATGATGGCTTGTCCTTTCAGCAAAGCTTATCATGTGTTTGAAGGAAAATTGAAAAACAAATGAAAAAACTCTGAGAGTTTGTAAAAAAATACTTCTTGAGCTATCTTGCTGTTTTCCTGGGGGTTGAAGAAAAGGGAGTTGAAATGAGAGATAAGGAAACAACTGCACCAGTGCCTTTTGTTTCTCTCAGATCACAAAATGAGACAATGGGTTACGAAATTATGGATTTGAATTTTGAGAGTTAAGCACAGAAGGGATTTTCTCCTACTAACCTGCATGCAATGTCTTTGAAATCTTTTGGTTTGCTTTAGCTTGGGAAAACCAGCTTTGTAGTTGAACTTATCCCATATTAACAGGCATGCTGGCTTTAACCTAGGGAAGAAAGACTGAGAATCCTCCCGTCTCAGGCAAGTTATTAAGATTCACAGTCAATATTTACAGGAAAGGAAAGCTGTGAACAGCAGAGTTTGTCAAAGGACTCTGGGCTGTAGCTGTGCCCTGGGGCAGCATGCTCAGGCAGATGTGCTTGTCTGCCACCAGTCAGCATCCTGAGAGAGTCTCAGGGAGCAAATTTAAGACCAGGAGATGGAAAGAAAAAGTCTGTCTATTTAGGGAGGCCATGCCAGAACAAAGCAATCAGCCCTCACTCTCCAGCTCCAGGGTTCTCTTACAGAGCTGCCTAAACCTATTTTCTTTGATGCGCTGCAGCTTCCCAATACTCCCAGTCCACCAGGGCTCAGACTGCAGCAGCTGTTCATAAACAGGTGAAAACAACAGGAAAGGACAGCTAACTTCCAAGGACTTAACGCTGAATTTCTAGAGGTTTGCACCCTGCTTTGACCTTCTCTGTGAAAAGTTGAGGGGATACCCCTTTTCTGAGAACCTATAGGTCAAGGGCTTCTTGAAGAACTGAAGGGTAATAGAGTTGTGATTAGCCTGGGCAAAGCCAGAGTAGTTTAAACTTAAGTCATTTTACGCAGGTAATCTGGACTTTACGACAGTCTAGGTTTTTCTGGAACTAAGGTTTTATCCTTCACTACATTCTCATTATATTTCAATGGAGAATTAAAATAATGGGAATTTGCTGACAAATCAAAGCTTTCTGCCTACTACTGAGATACTTGTGTACATGAAACTAAACTATATGTGATACTTACACTCTTGTATTAGAAAAAAAACCCTTTCTAGTGACCATAGATGTGCTCATTCTCCATCACATTATTTATTAATATTTATATTTAATATAATTGATATTATCCAGGGATAATTTCCACAGTCATTTTACAGAGGGTCATCTGAGAAAAGTTGGCCAAGGTCAAAGAGGAGGTATCCAATGCAGGAACTACATAAAATACATCCAGACATGAGTTACTGCCAGATTGTTCTTCTCTTCTATTGTCATATAAATCTAAGTTGAGAGACACAGGTGCTCTCTAAATTTTTTATGTGAATACCCCCTCTGCCCATACCCAGGAAGGCAGTTCAGGAGTATAATTTTTCTGACAGTAGGCAACCCCACTAAGTGCCCAGCCTACATTTTTCCTCAGCTCAGTATTGCTCATGGGCAAATAATGCCTGTTAACTTAAACAGATCTTTTTTTCCTGATTTCTTCCTCCCAGGTTGCACCCATAGAGAGTTTTCACATTCCATCTCAGCATGCATGTTGTGAGACTTTGCAAAGAAAATGTGTCAGGTTTCAAGCTTTTACTCCCCAGCAGCCCTTCTATGTATCAGTTGTATGTTTGGTCATTGCTCCTGCATAGAAGTCACTGGCACCCACTATAGTGGGACAGATGGTGCCTTGCCAGTACCTGGATGGACACTGATGATTCCCTGATTCTCCTGCATACATTTTAAGCCATTCATCCTTTTTCTCCCCACATCCCCTGCTGTAGAAGCTTCTATGGAGGTTGTGATCATCTGCAATACCCACACTTTTCCCCAATGATTTCTAAATCCATTACTCTTTCCATATTTTTCAAAACTTAATTTCTAACAACAACAACAACAATAAAAACTGCTTTAGCTTAAAAGTGCATGATTTTGCCATTTATATGATTAGTTTCATGACAATTCTTAAACTATAGTCTTCAAGATCATCATGACCCTCCCTGCCCAGACAATTCTATTTGATTTCATGTCATCAGCAATGATAGTTTTTCATATCTGGGTCATAAAGAAAATATTAAACAAGATCTGTACTGCACTGCAGATGATCCTAAAGATCTCTCAAGTGTCATACTTCTTCCTTCAAGGTTAACTTTGCCATCTCCTATTTGGTTCATTTCATGTGTTACCTAAAGTCCCGCTCTAACCAGCACGCTTTAAACAATTACTTTTGTGGTGCTTTCCTGAAGATCGGATACATTAGGTTACCTGCATGTCTCTTACGTGGAAAAAATAAGATGTTGAGGGAAGATACTGTGTTATTCTGTCGTATCTACCTGTAGGATATTGGGGAAAAAACAAAAAAAAAGGATCTTATGCTGAATTTTATCCTACCTTCTTCCTACAGGACTGGAAACAGCAGTGCTCTGGATGGTGCATTTGAACAGCAAAGTGACAATTCTTCTGCCGCTGCCCACCACCCTTCCTGTTACTGTACCACCTGTGTAGCACCAGCCAGTGCTGCTGGACGCAGAGACCCTTAATTTCTCTCTGCTGGCCTGATAAATCCTCATCTATTTACCTCTGAGTCTTTGACAACAGCGTACTCACATTTTGCTCTTGAAACCTCCAAGTGTCCAGAGAAGGAATTCCATCTACCCTGATAGACGTATCTCAGATCTCCTGAGGCAAAAGCCCTGACTGAAGTAGCCTCACCACCACGCTTTGCACTTTGCACTTCAAAAAAAATGCATCCTTGAGAAAAACATGTTCAACCTAATGTCAGACACGGATCACAAGTTGAGTGTCAAGGATAATCAAGCTCTAGAAAATGTGAGGCAAGAACAAATGAACAAGGATTGTCTAACCCAGACAACAAAGGAATAAATGATAACAGTCATCAACACAACTGAGTGAGGAAGGGAGAAATTTTTTCAGGAGTAAATAGGAAGTCAAACAATGGACTTGGATTGCTGCAAAAATGTTTTATCATATGTTAAAATATGTATCTCATATGTGTGTACATAAAAATGGATAAGAACAGATTAGGAAGGAAATCTGTAACACCTCCACTACTAGAGTTCTCTAAGAACAAATTAAACAGATTAAACTAGCCTTTCTCATGAAGGGCATAGTTATTGCTGATCTTGTCTTGAGGATAATGAATGGACTGCGTAAGGTCTAGGTAATGTTCCAGCCCTATAACCCTGTGGCAAAGACTGAGAGGTCTAGGAAAGATATAGCCTTTCTTGCATTTGTTCATCTATCTTTTCTCTATCTACAGACTCCATAACAAGAAAGTATGTAAGTTACTGAAATTAATTTAACTTTAACAAATGTAGCAGTCTATGTCTTCAACTTGTTTTGGTGAGAAAATAGTTCTGTGAGAGCCAAAGCAAAGTTGCAGGAGCAACTCCTTTTTGTACATAGTGGCATAAATAGTTCTCTTTACTATATGTGGTACTATCTGGAGCTCATTTTGTTTCCTAAAAATTATAGGATTTATTATCTTTATCTTGGAAGATTACCATTTTGATATTGTTACATGCTTCCCCTCCCTCAGTATCATTCAGATCATTCAGATGAAGGGCAGGACTTTTTTACTGACAAATTCCCCATCGGTACCTTTATTCTTCCTCTCACAATTTGTTTTCTGTGTAATTTTAGGTAGCCTTTCTAAAATGGTCTTCATTACTATTAATCTATGTCTTCCACAGCATCTAATTACATATGGCTATCATACACATGAGTTTATGTGAAAGCCTTTTATATTTAAACTCTATAACCCAGCTCTATAATTAGAGCCTGCAGATCGTTTTTTTTTTCTCCATCTGCCATTAGTTTTAGTGTTACCAGTTCATTGACTTGCAGCAGTTGCTGAGGCTGCTCCCACTCTTGGCTGCAGGATGTGGCTGAATGGGGCCAGGGAGGTCCTGCCTGCATCACCCCGCTCCCACAACTGTGCTCATCCTGTCCTGATGGACAAGGAAATTGCAACTTGGCCTCCCCCCAGTAAAACTAGTGGCAAAAAAGAGGAGGACCAGAACACATACTTTTTCTTCACGGGTCTCCCCATACTGTGCTATATTTGTGCCCTGCTCCCATTCAGAGCCTTTTCACTGTAATTTTTTTATAAAAATATTGCCATGTCTACATTTATGCTTAGGGGTTTAAAATGACTAAGGGATTTAACAGTTTTGGGATAGTAAAATGTTTTAATCTTGGGGCATTTTCTATAACAGAACTGAAAATTACTTTTTGTAGAAAATGTTCATGATTTTCTTTCTTTTCTTACTTTCTTTCCATGAAAGATAAACATATTAGTTTACTTCAAATTAATTTTCTTTCTCAACTGTGACAAGTTGAAAAAATCAGTCACGGATGCACTGGTAAGCTGGGAAGAGCCCAAAAAAATAATTAGGGAAAATCCAGGATAGAGGAACACGAAAGAAAAGACACTTCAAAATCTGAGTTTATTGTAAATAAGACATCCTTTTAATACACGGAAGACAGCATTAAATGTAGGCAAAAGTTAATGGTCTTACAACACACAAAGCAGATGCTAAAGGGGATAAGTAATCAATTGTTCAGCTTGGAGAAGGATAAGATGACATTGTCTTAATTTGCAGCAAAGAATATTTAGGTTTGACTTTACAAAAACCTTGCAAATTATAACAATAGAAAATTACTGTTACAGTCTACTGGGAGAGATGGCAGAATTCCCCATGGAAAGTTTTAAGACATATTTCCAGAAGGCACTCAGTGCGATTAGTTCTGACTCTTTATGGGAAGATAAACTGACCGAGCATTGTGCTACTCTGAACTACCTTTCCTGTATAGATTCAAGGAGAGGAAAGGGAACCTGAGAAAATCTTTCTCAAATTTTTGTTTCAGGTCAAACATCTAAATTCTTTCTTTCTTTTTTCGTTTCTTTTTTCTTTTCCTTTTTTTTTTTCTGATTAAAAGTAGAAATCTTGGAGAGTTTTTGCGAGAAACAGATGGTCTTGTTTTTTTTTTTCAGAAGTGTTAATGGTGATTCTCTTTCAAAATCTCTGTTTCTTTAATTTATTTCCAAGAAGAGAAAAAAAAAAAATAACCCTCTTAAAATTTTCAGGAGAAGACTCATTTACCCAGGCTGTAAATAGAGGTGAACTTCTCTTTCCCGGTTTTACTGCTGTGTGAGTCCGGGAATGCACCACAATTTGATCAGCATGACAAAGTGCTCTTCTGTTAGTACTAAGACTCAAACTGCAGGAAGAAAATCTCTAGAAAATTGGATGTAGACTGCAGCATCTCTTCCAACTTGGCATCACCTCAGCCAATTCAGGAGAGAGGGTAAAACCCATCAGCATAAGGAAAAAAGCAATTAGTTGGCCACCTAAAATGAATGAAGAGCTACCTCCTTCTCAGCTGGAGGCACACACTGCCATTATTTTGAGGATTATGTCGGGTACCTTAGAGGAAGAGGTCAGAAAAAGCAAACAAAATTAGATCGATTCATGGTTTCTTCCCTTTGCAGAATAATTCCTGTGAATTGTAAGCAGCTGCCCCAGAGTGCAGGTTTTTAGATGCTGCCTGTGTTGCAGCTTGGCACTCAGTGAGCGTATTCTTCCTCCTGGTGCCTGCTGACAGGTCTGGCCCTGCTACCATCTGGCTTGCTAAGTAATGAGACCAATTGAAATGGAGCTTGAAGAAATTAGCATTCTTTCCTTAATCTATTAATAACCAAAAAGTGTTGATTTTGGTGACAGCTAGATACTTTATTGTGAAGCAGATTGGTTAATTAGAAGCATCGCAATGAAGGTTATATTGGATATGCGTATCCCTTCAGAAACACACATATTTTTAATAAGGAGAGCTTGGATTTTTCTCACAGACTTAAACAGTCACGGAAAATGCTATGTGTGAAAAAGTCAACAAAATGGAAAAATAGACAGTTTTATCCAACTCTCTGTTTCTGCTTTTTTACTATGCAAAAATTCTATTTTGAATATGGCTACCAGCTAAAAGCCATCAGCATATGAAAAGAGGCATCAAGCACGTGCAGATCTCTATACCACTACTACTTCACCTCATTTTCAGGGTCCTAAGGCTGTGCTTCGGCAGGGGGTTGGACTAGATGATCTTCAGAGGTCCCTTCCAACCATAATGACTCTGTGATTCTGTGATCTTCCCAGCTGAAGTAAGCATACAGCCAGCTGCTTCACTTAATAAGGAAAAACATTCCCATTTACCTGACTTAACTCCAGTCACAAGAATCTCATATGTTAATCTGTGCGCTTCTGCTGCTGGCAGGTGGAAGACCCAGCTGACCCTCAGGCATTTCTTAATTGTATTAAAGCAGATTCATATGGATTTGAATCAGTTCAGATTAAGTTTATAGGACCTTTGGATAAATTGGAAGAAATTGAGGTTTTGCTTGATTTAATTAAATATCTTCTAAGCTGATCTGAAGTCACAGCGGTGCAATTTTGAATTTAGCCATCGCCTTCTGGTAACTTGTTATTCTAGGAGTAGCTTGTTCACATGTCAAGGCTTTCAGATTGAGGAGCTGGCTGTTAAAAATACCTTCAATTTTCCTGGCACAGTTATTAACTGGTAGAAGTCGATGCTTGTAAAACTGGTGGTTGTTATTTTAAATATCAGCCTTTAAGTAAATGTCTTCTCATTACCAGTTTCCAAACGAGTAAGGTACTATGAGTACAGGCACAAAAGAACAGTTCCAGCATCTCCTGCAGACCCCTGGCATTGCCACCTCTGACTTTTTCCTGCCTGCTCCATCTTTGAACACTGCACAGCAGTGTCAGCTGCCATGGTTAACATTAAACATGCAAAATGGCAGGACTTTGCTCCTGAATCTTAAACTCATGATCCTGTAGTATTTAAAATGGATAGTTAGGATTTGCTGTTGCTCACCATGAGGGATGCACTGGCATTCAGAACACTCCTTATTTCTCCTCCATCTCTCCACTGCAGTGCTTCAACCCCTCTGACTGACTCCACCTCTGTACAGGCTTCACTCTGATCTCTGATGCTCCCCCACTGCCTGCAATCCTTGCTTTTTCTCCACCTCATACTTCCTCTTCTCCCTCCAACCACTCCCCAGGCTTTCACTCCCCATTCTGCAAACTTTATCAGAAAGCTAGGGGAAGTTTAGGGGTGCTGCAGCAGCCCCCATCTAGCACTGTGGGGTCCCAAGCACTGTCTCCCAGTGGGTCCCCAGCTGCCAATCCACCCTTTACCATGCTCACCCACAGTGCCTGGTTTCTCACCAGTCGTCCCAGGCATGATACGGTTCCAGCAGTACTAATCAGATGAACATATTTGCACAGCCTCTGATATCCACTTGGTGGCCCTATGCCAGGTAGACCAGTGGGTCCCAAACAGTTAACATGGGCCCAGGTCTGTTGAAAGCTGCTTATTCTCAGTGGCCCCTTTATCCTCATACCAATATGGACTGCATCATTCCTGGAAGGGTCTGGCTGGCCCTTGTCTTTCTGCCACACACTGCTGCTCGTGATGGTGCACTGCAGTAGTGTCTCCCTGCTCAGCAAAAGCTTTGCCCAGGTTCTGTTGGCTGGTGGCTTATATTTAAGTAGGAGAAGCTTTGATTTTGATTATTAAATTAGATTAGAGAACAACTTTAGGATTTTTGTGATATTTACCAGACAATCACCTGTTTCTTTTCCCAAATGGGGGTTTGAATCAGTAAGTTTGGATTTAGTATTCCTAAACACTGTTTGATTTTGGAGGGTAACAAAGAGCTCTTCAGATTTGCAGCTGTAGGGCTGCTGACTTGTGCAAAATGGCTGTAGTTTCTTTGGAGTTCTTTTTCCCCTTCCACAGGGCCACTGTACTATAGGATGCAAGGGGGCATTCACAATATTACAAGAAAGACAGGAAAATATGCATTTCTTTTTCCCATTCTCTAAGTATCCCCCTTTCATCCACCACATCTCTTCAACTTCAGGGGGAAAATGTGGGCCCAGAACCATCATATGGGTAAGGATCCTTTGAAATTTTTTAGGTACTTAAATAAAAGTATTGACCTGATTTCCAGGAAGGCTCAAACCCGCTTAATTTCAGCTCTGAAGGCCTAGAAATTAGGTATCTCATTTAGTTACTCAGAAACAGATTTAGTCATTTAATAACAATTTGTGTTTAAGTACATCATCCCAGGAATATCTCTTTTAGATATTAGACATGCTACTATTTCAAAATCTAAATAATAGCAACAGAATTAAAACACAGACTATTTTATTCCAAATGGAGAAGGCATTCAGGGATGTACCAGGGGTACGCTATCTGGAAAAGAAAAGCAGATTTCAAGAGAGCATACATGGAATTGGACAGCTGAACTGATCAGTAGAACAAAACTAGAAACAAAAGACCTGAAGATCTGCATATAATTTATTACTGTTGAGGACATGTTACAGCTCCATCAGTAATCTCTGAAGAAGGGCACTTCTTGTCCATAGATGGAATTTAATTTCTATATTTGAAGAGAACGCGTTATTTTTGAACAGAAGTGGGTGAGAGCCTGAGGAAATGAAATTGGAGAACCAAGCAAGTGCTGATGTGAAAAAGAGCAGGGAAAAGCAACCAGTTTACAACTCTACCCTGTCTTTCTTTGTGTACTATGGTCTCCAGGAGACGTAGTGTTGCTAGAAAAGGTCTGTGGGAGGAATCATCCATTTCCAACCTTCCTTTACACACACACACACCCCAGAGCTATAGTTAAAATACTATAAAACTGGCACTTCTTTTGGAGAGTTTTGTTAAATCCTGCTTCTGGATGTTGTTTAAGCTGTGAATTACACCATTGGGATCTTGGTTGAAGATGTTGCTTGTGATTTAGAGTAGGGTTAAAACCAGCAAAACCCGCTGTAGGATCTCAGAGTGTAATTCCAAATCGCTTACTCTCAGCTTTGCAGCAACCCTATGATCTGCGTAACATCATTCACGTGATACCTAATCCTGCAAGTGATACTCAAGGGAATATTACCGCTGACAGCAGGCATCTAAGTATAGCGCCAGATTTGAAGACTGGCACACAGTCAATAAAACAGTCCAAAACTGCTGCCCAGCTCTCCTACAGTAACAACAGCCACAGCTGAAGACTATTGCGCACCCACCAGACATTCTACAATAACATGCCTGGGAGGTGTTCCTGCACCAGTCTTGATAGTCAGTGAAGAAGCAGAGAGAGAGAAAAAAAGGCAGCTTCCAGATATAAAATATTTTGAGACTCCAAGCTATTATAGCTGTGCTAAAACTGTCCTTGAAAATTTCAGGCATGCTACTCATGGGCATGAAAATACATTGTATCACATACTAAACTGAGTATTGTTGATGCATTCACAAAAAGCCATGAAAAAATGGATAATTTAATGCAAAAAATAAATAAAATTAGTGAACACTACTAACAAATTACATACAGTGCCATCTGTTGGCTCTTTTGTTCTACTTCCATTGAATCTTTGCACATCCATTGAAGGTTGCCCTTACTGTCTGAGTTGCATAAACCTAGTATGAGGAAACAGAAATGATTTATTTTCTGAATTTCCAAGTTCAGAACTTGTGAGCTGCAGTATTTAGCCTTGTCACTGACTAAGCTGTTTCATAAAGCATTTCATTAATCTTAATTCATTGTATAAGTTATTAATTTTAAGGGATTTGTTGCTACGTGTTTTCATAGTTCAATAAAAAATGAACAAGTTGAAGTGGAAAAGGATATGGAGCAGAAGGCCTGAGCCTTTAGGGACTGACATCAGTTATTAGACACATATCTTAAGGAATCTGAAATTCCTCCTGGCAGGTGCATCATAAACAGGGAGCTGCAACTTACGCTTTGACAGTGCTGAGCTTCTTGGCTGTTATAATTAAACTTACATTAAAAAACCCTCCTGCTGTTCCCCTCTCCTTCTGGAAAGGCTAGCAATTTTCTTCAAACAATTATGACAGTATTTCTAACACCTCTGCATTAGTTTTCAGGATATAAAAAGTCACATGCTCCTTTACATGGCCAGACTGCAAATCTAACAGAGGAGGAAGGGAGTGCAGGAACAAGCAAAAGGGAATAGCATTACCCCATGAGAGATGGGAATTGCTGGGAAGAACAAGGCAATGGCAGGAGTGAGCTCTTCTGCTAGTTCTCTTTAACACACAGTGAAACAGCTACACACGTGTCTTGGTAAAAGAAAATCCAAACAAGAACACTATGTCGGTACTACAAGGCCATTACTTTCCTGGGTTGACCAAAGATCTGTGAACCACTGCTGTGCAGTACATTTAACTCATGACATGGGGAATGGCAAAGTCAAAGGTGAAGCCTCCCTAGGAATTGTGACTGCTTTGGTTTCTTCGCCTGAACAATCTCTGTCTCCAGTTTCAGGCTCACTTCCAAGCTGATTTCCTCCCTGGAGTTTAGTCTCCCACACTCCTGCTGATTCTGGATCTTTTAGTGGTCTGGTTCGCACCTCATCAGTAAACTGCACCCTTTCCCACTCAGTCCCATTTTTGTTTCTTCACCTCTTCTCTCTCTTCGTCTCAGTTTCATCTCCCTGCAGGCTCCCAGTTTACTCACACATACCAGAGTATGCAGATTATGATTTACATTGTCAGGGCATTTAGAAACTAAATTTTAATAAACCTCTACTAATCCTATGCCAGCCGAAGTTTCAAATTGCAATTTGGGCAAAAGTTTGACACATATGAACAGAGCTTTCTGTCTCCCCCTTGTTCCTACTTGGAGCACTAGGAAATTTCTTCCCTTGAAATGCATTAGCCTGTGTGAGAGACACAGGTTTTCTGCAAGCAGTTTATGGCTGAATTTTCCAAACTCAAATTTATTCTCCAAATAGAAAGCTATCGACACAGCACTTACGAGCACTTACAGCTTTGCAAAGTTATAGGCAACCAAAACCAGGAGCTAAAATAGGAATCAATATCAAATCTATGCTACAGTCAGTGCTGGGATCTTGTCTGTAATACGAACTCATGTCTGAATAGTATCTATATGGCATCCTGTCCACATGCTGCTTCAACAGGTATCCAGACTGTGTCAGAAAACACTAGTACTTCTAATTCTTCTCCAGCCAAGCCTTCCAACTGTAAATTCCCAAAATGCACAGAAATATTTATAACTAGCATTCATACTGCTAATTGAAATATTAGTAGGAGATAGCAGCTGCTTCTTGTATCAAAATACTGACATTCAATATTGGTTGGCAGACACTTGGGGATTTTTTTTGTTTTTGTATGAATTTGGTGCTTATGAAAGCACAGTAGTGGAATTGAGAGTGCAGGGAGACAGATATCTAAATATGAACTCTAACGCATTGCTCTACCCCTGCCTTTCCTTAGCTGCAAAGCCAAAGCCAAAACCTGTGCTTGGTTCCCTGAAAAGAAAAAGACTAGCACCATAATTAGACTCTTTCCTAATTCTGTATCTCAGATGCACAGGAAGAGCACACCAGATATTTGAAAAAGTTTATGTTACCCACGTGGTAGGTATGTGCTTATATTAGCTCGAAGAATGAGAGAAATGGAAAAAGGAAAATCTTGGTCAGCCTTGAAAGATGTTGCTTTAAGGAAGCTTAACTCAGTCCCACCGGGGCAAAGACATGTTTCATAGAATCATAGAATCACAGAACAGTTAGAGATGGAAAGGAAGATCATCTAGTTCCAACCCCACTGCCATGGGCAGGGACACCTCCCACTAAACCATATCACCCAAGACTATGTCCAACCCGGCCTTGAACACCGCCAGCAATGGAGCAATTCACAACTTCCTTGGGCAATCCATTCCAGTGCCTCTCCGCCCTTACAGTAAAGAATTTCTTCCTCAGATCCAATGTAAACTTCCCCTGTTTACGCATTGTCAATTTGAAGTTACACATAATTTTCTTAATCATACATTCAAATGATTAAGAAGCACAGCTGCTAGTGTTATGATCACAAGAGAACTTAATGTAAGGTCTCACTGCTTTTGAAACAATTTGGGATGTTATTACAAGTATAACATTACATGCATATTAAATAAGAAAGAAAGACATTTTACACAATATAGGAACAGCAAGCACAATTTCATTATTCTCTTCATGCAGCCTGATAATAAGTATAATCTTCCTTCTTGAAAAGACCCACTATATAATTGTTATCAATCTGGTAGTAGCAATCTCACATAACTAGAGCCGCCCATTGCAGTTTAGACGTCCCTATTCTAGTCATTGTACAAATAGAAGGAAAAGGTGGATCCATGGCAAAAAAAAAAATATAAGTGGCAAACTCAGCATAAGACAAAGGTCAATAAGTGGCAAGGTAAAGAAAAAAAAAAAATTTCTTTATAGTGTATATTAGAAGCAGAATTGTCCATTGCCATGGCTACCATTCGGGGATTTCAGGATTTATCTTACTTTAGCAGCTTGCTAACTTTTCATTTTATCAAGTCCAGACATCTATGCTATGTACTCATCATAATGATGCCCAAGAGGCTTGAAAGCTCATCAAAGCCTCAGTAGCCAAACTTTGGACATACACATGCAGGATCATTACAAAATCAAAAAGCAGGTATTTCCTTCTCAACATCCTATTAGTATCACTTAAATGGTGATGGACTCTCACTCAAGTGTGACGTTAGAGGGGGTACGAGACTCATAGCTCAGCATCTCTTAGGAGCAGGTAGAGGATTACTGGTTAAATCTCCTTGATTGGTTAACTAGTAAAAATCAAGTAGAGCATATAAAATAGTGATTTGGTACCTTTAACAATAGGAGTATCTTCCTTATATCAGGAGAAGGCATGCACTGGACATAGTGATCCTGATCCTGAGTTTCCTCCTTTTTTGCTGCATTAGATCTTTGTGCTTTGGTTTTGGTGTTACTTCCAATGAAATACCACAAGTGAGAAAGCAGAGTGACAAAAAACTCCAGTGACACTGAAATGAACCCTGCTGGCGATGGAACTCCCCACCTAGTCTCCTCTCCAAGGTCTGTGTAGGTGGGCTCCGTCACATACCGGATGAGTGTTAGAGCTGACTGGAATGTTTCAGCTACACATTTTGGTCTGAAAACTCTCACTTGTCGAAAATAGCACTTAGAGCAAAAGCATGTGGTTTCAATGAGGAACATCTTTCAGGGTTTATATAGACTTTTT
>JASSUY010019217.1:0-26984 GCA_032466535.1 Forpus xanthops | reverse complement strand
GAGATTTAAAGGGACCCCTGTAGACCACTTAGTCCAATCCCCCAGGCAAAGCAGGTTCACCCAGAGCCAGTTGCACACCGGGGCTGTACCCCCCCCGCCGAACCCCACAGCACACACGGCCATGGAGAAGAGAAGGGAGGGGGGGGGACGCATCGGGGAGGGTGCGGAGGGCACGGAGCGAGGTGCGGGAGGAGAATGGGGGGTGCAGGGGGATGCGGAAGGGGGTGTTTTATTGGGGGGGGGGGTACTCACCTCGCCGCTGCCCCCCGCGCTGCCCCGCCAGCCCCGCCGGGCCCCGCACGGCCCCGGCCCTCAGGAGGAAGCCATCTTGTCTCCCTGCTCCGCGCTCCCTCACCGCCGCCCTGCTGCAGGCGGGGGGGGGGGGACCGCCGCATCTCTTCTTCCCCCCCCTCTCCTCCTCCTCCTCCTCCTCCTTCTCTTTCCTCCTCCTTTCCTCCTCCTCCTCCTCTTTCCCCCCCCCACACGCACCGCGACACCGCCCGGCCGCTGAGGAGTGGGGGGGGGAGGACCTCCCAAGCGCCTCCTCCACACAATTAAATGTGGGGAACGGGACCCCCAAATCTCGGTTGTGCCCCCCCTCACACAGGGAAACTGAGGCAGAGGCCCATGGTGGTGAATGGGAGCAGCAACACCCCGTAAAGCAGCCGGGGGGGGGGGGTAAAATAATGCTTCCCCCCCTTTTCCTCCTGTCACTAATTATTATTCCTACTTATTAATTAGAAGATGTTGTTAATGAGGGGATATTGGAGCTTTGTGATGCTTACATCCCCCCCCCGCCTCAAATCCAGGCCCCCGTGAGAAAAGGGGTGTTTTCCCATAGGGAAAGCATTAGGAATGGGAAGGCGAAAGGGTTAAGGCAGAGCTGGAGGCTTTAAAACAGCCCTGGTGGGATCAGCTCCAGCTTTTCCAAGCTCTGTCCGGAGCTGGCAGGTCTGGGATATGGTGCACATATGTATTGGAGAAAAGGGGGAGGAAAAAGGGAGAGGGAAAGCAAATTCCCCCCCAAATCCTTCCCCATCCATGTCTCCAGGGTGATGCTCCCGGGATGCTCCAGGTTTGGAGTTTTCCAAGCCTATTCCTGGCTGAATTGTCGGCAAAACATCAACAAACTCAAAAGGTCGCAAAGGTTTGATGGGAATAACTCATTGAGAACCGTTTTCCCATAGGATTTGCAGCAGAAGGAGCGATCCAAAGATCCCCAGGCCCTTGTGATGCCAAGTGGTATGGATAAAACCGAGCCCAGGTGGAAAACTCAACCACGGACCCAACATCCCTGGGATATTTGCTCATCTCTTCCCCAAAACGCCAAGCCGAGATCTGACTTTTGCTCCAAGCAACACGACTCCCTTGGGAATAATAGGATAAACTGGGTTTTCCCCCCCAGTTTCCCACCTTGGCTGCCGGCACCGCGCGGCAATTCCGCTTGGCCAAGCCCGGCATACAACAGGTTGCTGCAAAGGACACGGCAGGGATTTAATTAAGGCAGACACCTCCTTCCTCCCATCCTCCTCCTCCTCCGGCCGGATAGAGCAGCGCATCCTGGTGATCTGCTCCTGCATCATCTTAGCTGTTAGCATCCCAGCGGAGGAACGGGAGCAGCGGCGCTCCGATGAACCCCGGGTCACAATCCTTCAGGTGACACGGGCATGCAATGAGTTGCATCCCGGCTGCTCCTTCATCCCATCCGTCCCCCTTGGTGATGCTTTGGAGATGCCAGACCCAGTTTGGGGCCGGTGACAAGAGCATCCCAACCCAAGCCACCAGGGAACCCCCTCGAGATGGGTAAATTCAGTAACTTTGCATTCATAGTGCTTTAAATTATCCCTAATTTCCAGCTTTTGGCATGGAGACAGTCTAATTTCAGTTAGAGGCTTGCATTTCCCAACTCTGGGAACACCTTGAGCCACATTACATCCCACCATCACCAGCCAAAGGGTTTTAAGGGCCCCGTATCACCATTCCTGCTGGGAATGGAGTTTGCCGTGGGTTTTATTTAAGGCTTGTCCCGCATGAAGCTGGGAATATGGCTCAGAGCATCATTCCCTCCACCAGCTCCCATCTTTGCTGGGAGATTTGGGTGGCTCTTCTTGGAAACCAGCGGCTTCCTGGCGCTGAGCGAGGCTTTGCCATATATTTACTCACATACATATATATGTGTGAGTAAATATATACATATGTATTCCCTTACATATATATCCTCACAGCTGCAGTGAGTTGCCGAGACATTGATTAGTTATGGAAACGGCAAAGGAAAGTCAACCGGAGAGGACAGGAGATGGTCCGGCAGTGCCATGGGACATGGAGGAGAGTGAAACCTCAACCCCTGGCATCTCCCTCCTCCTCCTCCTCTCCCAAATCCCTCTCTGATGGAGATGCATCAAACCCAAGGAGAGACGGCACAAGCGCGTCTCCAGAGATGGAGGTTCAAGGGGAGCCACTGGCATTCCCAGGCCCAGCCAAGCCGGAGGAACTGGCAGAACCAGTGCCGGGAATGGGGCTGGCTTCCCGGCTCGTTCAGCTGCCAAACCACGCCGGGAAAGGCTCCGGGACGTGGGAACTGCAGCACACCTAGTGCTACCAAGCCCAGCCTGGAGCAGGCACTTGGATTCCCAAAGGAATCCCATCGCTGCTGACCCCGGCTCCGGCAGCATCCGTATAAATCATCTTTAGCTCACCCGGACGAGTGCTGGGGCTCCAATCTCCACCATTGCACCGGTGCTTTCCCAAGGACAAAGTCCTTTCCCCTTGCCCTTCCCTGTGCCAAGCACGAGCCGAGCCCTCTGTCCCTGTGTCCCCACACCCCCATCCCATCATCCCACCACCATTCCAAGGGCAAAACCTGCTGGATACAGCTCAGGAGGTGCAAGGCAGCCCCTCGCATGCACATTCACACCCCCCATACCACAAAACAGAACAAGAGCAGCAGTTTGGGGGGGCAAAATCCTAAAAGTAACCCTTGAGGTGTTTCTCCTTCCCCACCTCTCCATATGGAGACCCCATATCCAGAGCCATCCCCCCTTCCTTCTGCCTGCTGGGATATGATACTGAAAGCCCAGTTACAACCACTCAGGCCGGTAAAACCAGTAAGTGCCAAAGGAAAGCACTGGGGATGACAATGCCACCGCTTGTTAGCTTGGGCACAGCTCTGATTGCCCCATTCCTGACACCCCTTTCCTTTTGGGGAGCCCTCCCCTCAATGGCAGATGGATTTCACAGGGTTTTGCCCTTTTAGATCAAGTAACTCAATATAAACATGGGGGTTGTGCTATGTGTCCCATTGCAACAGTGTTTTGGGGACACCCCAGGTACCAGCTGAGGTTGGGGGGGGGGGGGGGGTAAAGAATAAAAGTGGCCTTTAAGGCATCAAAAGCCCATGGAAATACCCTAAAAAAGACAAACCTATCCATCAACCAACAAGGGGCTTCCCCAGGAGCCCCCCTCCAAGTACCGGTGACGCTACCACCACCGCAAAGAGGCAAACGAATCACCCCATAAAGGTGACAGTGTCGCAGGCAAGGGGGACACGGGTGGCTTTGGGGGGCACTCACCTCCCAGAGAAGCCCTTTGCACCTCTCCCTATGGCTCATGTCAGATCTCGGGGCTCCCCCCCTGCTCCGGGGCAGCGCAAGGATGCAGTTAGGGGGAGAAGAACCGGGTGCTGGGAAAGAGGGACTGTCACCGTGGCCCCCCCCCCGCGCCGGGGACACCACAGGCTTCTATGGGGACAGAGATGGAGCCGGGTGATGTGAGGCACCCCACTTCTCCTTCCCACACTGTTTCCATTGACTCCCCACTCCTCCTTCCCACTCCAATCCCACCAAAACAAAGTGCTGCCACCCCCCCCCCACGTTATTCCCACCTCCTTTTTATTCCCAACCCCATTTTGTCCTTGCTTTTCCCCTGAAATCCACGCAAGCTTCGCACAACTTCACCCCTGCGCCGCACAACTTCAGCCGCACACCAACAACTTTCCACCCCCCGTCCCCCCCAAAATGAAATAGAAAAGAGCGTTACCGGAATAAAGGGGTACAGCACCCCCTTGAAAACGGAGGGTCGGGGGGGGGGTCGAGCTGGAGTTACGTGCGTGCACAGCGGAGAGTGGGATGCTGGGCTATAGAAGAGGGGTTGAAATGCGGTTGTAGCTTTCCCCCCTCCACCCCGAGCGGGTGTTGCAGCGGAGCTGCACGTTGTTGCTGCTGCTGCTTCCTTTGTTCTACAGGCGCTCGCTCGGGGGTCCCAGCGCCGGCCGGGGGGGCTCAAGGCCAGCGCCCTTGGAACCCCCCCCCCCATTGCTTTGCAGTGGGATTGGGGGGAATACCCCCAAACCCAATGGGGTTATGGGGGGGGGAGGTTTGGGGTGTACTGGGAGGTAAGAGGGAAAGGGATGGGGGGTGGATGTGAGTTAGGGAGGGAGCTGTTGTTGGAGGGTGGTTGGTTGGGGGGGCACTGTGGTGGTGTTGGAGGGTTTGGGGGGCTGTGAGCTGGGGGTGTTTATTGGAGGGTGGTTGATGTGGGCTGCACTGGGTGTTGTTATAAGGCAGCTGGATGGGGGGGGGTCACCCTAAAGAGACAAAACCCCCTTCCCCAGCAAAACCCACTCCAAACCTGATTCCTGCCTGACGCACACAGCTGGTGTCACAGGAACACCCCAGAAGTGGAGGTGTCCTCCCCACATGGGACAGCACCCACTGCAGCCCCCCCGGCCCCACGCCCCCCCACCAGCGGCTCAAGGTGCAGAAGAACATAGATTTTAATTTAAGGGGATAAATCTACAAAAGACCCAAAACCAGGCGGTGGTGTGAGCTGAACGTGAGCCACAATGAGTTCCCATTGGAACTGAACTACCTTATGGAGCATCCTAGCTCCAGCATCCATACAGGGAATCCCTATAGATGCAGAGGGGGTCTCAGTCATGACCTGGTCCCCAAAGCACACGGGGAGCTCATCATTCACCCTGAAACCATCCCATGCTGCCAGCAGCCTAAAACCACCCCGGACGGTAAGGACCAAAGGGGACAGTTGGGGGCCAGGATTTGGTCTTTGTCCTTTGGGATCTTCGGCCGGAGGTGGCTCAGGGTGGGTACCGGAGGGGCAGGAATGATGCTGCTGCCACTCAGAGCGGGTCAGGATGGGATGGCAAAGCTTTGGCTTGCAGCGTGGTCACAAAAGCCTCCACCTACAAGAGAAGGTGATTGCGTGTGGCACCAGGAATGGGCTGGGATGGGACAGGGGTGGCATCAGGATGTGGCCAGGGTGGCACTGGGATGGCATCAGGATATGGCTGGGATGGTACTGGGATGGCACTGGGAAGGTACTGGGATGGCATCAGGATGTGGCTGGGATGGCACTGGGAGGTACTGGGATAGCATCAGGCTGTGACTGGGATGGCACTGGGAAGGTACTGGGATGGCATCAGGATGTGGCTGGGATGGCACTGGGAAGGTACTGGGATAGCATCAGGCTGTGACTGGGATGGCAGTGGCCAGCCCTGGGATGCGGCTGGGATGTCACTGGGATGTGGCTGGGATGGCATTGGGATGGCACTGGGATGGCATTGGGATGGCACTGTGATGGCATTGGGATGGCACTGGGATGGCTGAGGTTTAAACCAGCCTGCACCAAGGGTGTCCAAATGATTTTTCCCATGGCAAGATGAAGATGAGGTGGAAGCTCAGAGGATCCCACGATCCTGGGATGCCGCCTCAGCCATTCCCACCTGGGCCATGAGGCTGCCCCGTGTGGCTGCATCGTGCTCAAAGTCCTTCTCCACATCCAGCATCAGGACAGGTGCGTGCTTCATGTCTGCAAAGTGGACCCTGAGGAAGGGAATGAACCAGATCAACCCCAAATGAACCCCAGTTCTGGTCCATGTGCCAGAGGGAGGAGCATGGGATGGGCTCGGACTCACTCCGTGCTCTTCTCCACCAGCCACTGCTCGTGCTGGGCATGGAGCTGCTGCAGGTATTCCAGCTGGACACCCTGCTCCTCGCTCCTCGCCCGGCGCCGCAGCCGCACCAGGCATGTCTGAACCAGGGAGAGAGAACGGGATGTGAATGGGGGAGATGGGAAGTGAATGGGATGAGGGGGAGATGGGAGGTGAATGAGGGAGACAGGAGATGAATAGGGCGCAAAGGAGATGGTAGGTGAGTGGGAGAGGTGGGAAGTGAAGGGGGGAGATGGGGGGAGAATGGGATGCGGAGGAGACAGGAGGTGAATGGGAGAGATGAGAGATGAAGGGGAGAGGTGGGAGGTGAACAGGATATGGAGATGTGAGGTGAATGGGAGAGATGGGATGTGAAAAGCAGCCCCATGCAAGGGACCGCAGGCAGTCATCAAGCATCCCAGGGTGATGCTGCAGCCCTCCCTCCCCAGAATCCACTCTAGGATCACAGCAAAACTCCCCCGACATTCCCACGGGATCAGAGCCGCCGTTCGCGGTTAAACCCCAAACTTTGGCAATTCCAAGCGCTCCCAGGGGGTGAGTGGAGCCTCATCCCAATCCCACCGGGTGCGGGGTCCGGCTGCACCCACCTGCGGTGTCGCCCGCAGGTACAGCAGCCCATGGAGCACGGCGCGGGGCCCGAGCTGCCGCAGCAGGAAGCTGTGCCAGTCCTGGTAAATGGCCCATTCCAGCGGCTGCAGGTGCCCGGCCTCGGAGAGGTGCTTGGCAAAGACATACCTGGGATGGGATGGGATGGAGAGAGGGGACAGGGCAGCGGGAGAGCTCCACAACCAACACCTTCATCCCAGAATGGTTTGGGTTGGAAGGGACCTTAAAGCTCCTCCAGTTCTAACCCCTGTCTCGGGCAGGGACACCTTCCACTGGAGCAGGGTGCTCCAATCCCTGTTTCCAACCTGGCCTTGAGCACTGCAGGGATGGGGCAGCCACAGCTTCTCTGGGCACCCTGTGCCAGCGCTCAGCACCCTCACAGGGAAGAACTTCTTCCTTATCTCCAACCTGAGCTTCCCCTGTTTCAGTTTGAACCCATCACCCCTTGTCCTCCCGTCCCTGATGAGGAGCCCCTCTCCAGCATCCTTGTGGCCCCCTTCAAACACTGGAAGCTGCTCTGAGGTCCCCACGCAGCTTCTCTTCTCCAGGCTGAACAGCCCCAATGTTCTCAGCCTGGCTCCATACAGGAGCTGCTCCAGGCTCGGAGCATCCTCATGGCCTCTGGACTTGCTCCAACAGCTCCACGTCCCTATGTTGAGGACACCAACACTGCACACAGTGCCGCAAGTGGGTTCTACCAAGAGCAGAGTTAAGGGGCAGAATCACCTCCTTCAACCTGCTTCTTTCGATCCCTTCATCCCTCTTCTTTCCTGTTTCAATTCAGGTACCTGTCGCTGTAGACGGAGCGTTCAAGGACCTGCACAGGGCTGGGGGTTTCAGGCTCATCTAGCGGCTCCAGCATCGCCTTCAGCCTGCTCATGAAGGAGAAGGTCTGGAAGGTGTAGGACCATCGGGATGGCTCCTGGTACATCATCTGCAGAAGGTTGGTGGAGCCCATGGTTGCCTGTAAAAGAGCTTAGTGATGACATGGTCCCACCACGGCGCGGTGCCCATCGGTGCCGCGCCGCAGCCGATGCCGGTCCCGTTACCTGCACCGTGCCGTGGGCTGGCACCTTCTGCCACTGTGCCACCGGTTCGGTCACCAAGTGCCACTCGGGGAAGGTGGCACCCAGCAGCTTCAGGAAGGTCGATTTCCCCACGGCTACGGGGATGGGGGCGCAGGGTGAGGGGGGGTCCCCGCTCTGCTCTGCCATGCGGTAACGCGGGGTTGGGGGTGCCCCCAGCCCCCCGCAATAACAATTAATCACTGACGTGCAATTAAACCCCGAGAGGTTTCAGGTTGCGCAACTGCCCTCCAATCCGCCCCCCCCCCCCAAGCTCTCTCCCATAGACCCCCCTGCACCCCAAAAGCCACACTGTCACCCGGGGGACCCCCGTTGTGTGTCGTGTTCCCCCCATCCCGGTACCGATGTTCCCCTCCAGGGCAAGGCGCAATGGGGCCCCGCATCGCCCCATCCCTCCAACGCTTCCGCCTTCCCGCGTCATATGCTAATGAGGTGGTGACGAGCTGCGCGCGTTGGCGCGCCCTGACGTAACCGCGCGGGAAAAGGGGGGGGGGGGGGAGAAGGAGGAGCAAATTAGAGCCCGCCCACTGCGTGTTTTGGGGTCAAGGTCATCAACGTGATATTGGGAACACCGCGATAGGATCAAAGGCATCAATATGGAGTTGGGGGCATCCACATGGGGTTGGAGGCATCAGTATCTAGTTGGGGGCATCAACATGGGATTGAGGGCGTCAACATGGGGTTGGGGGCACCAACATGGGATTGAGGGCGTCAACATGGGGTTGGGGGCACCAACATGGGGTTGGGGGCATCAACGTGGGGTTGGGGCCACCAACATGGGGGTTGGACATGAAAATGGAGTTAGGGTCACAAAGATGGGATCAAGGGCATTGATACACATTTGGAGGCATCATCCTGGGTTTTGGGGTCAGGTGCATTGGCATGGGGTAGGGGCATCAATATGGGGCTAAGGGCACCAGTGTGACACTGGGGGCATCATCAGGAGATCAGGGGCATCAACATAGAATCACAGGCACCAACACAAGAGTAGGGCCAAGGGCATCAATCCGGGGTTGGAGGTATCAATATGGGTTTGAGGTCGTTGATGCCAAAGTGACTAACACGGAGTCAACGGTATCAACCTAGAGTTGAGGACACCAAAGTGGGGAGTAGGTCACTAATATGGGATTGAGGGCATTGGCACAGGGTTGGGGACACTACTATAAGGTCAAGGGCATTAACACATGGTTGGAGGCCAGGCTGGGGTTGGGGTCAGCTGCATTGGCATGGGATGCCATCAACACAGGATTGAGGTCATCAGTGTCACATTGAGGGCACCAACATGAGGTCAAGGCCATTGACATAGGGTTGGAAGCATCAACATGAAGTTGAGGGCATCAGTGTAACATCAGGGGCATCACCATGGGATAATGAACCAGAATGCAGTAAGGGGTCCCCCATTACCCTCATCCCCCCCCCCCCAACACCCCAAAACCTCCCACAAAAGGGCCAGAACCTGGAGAAAAGGCTTTAATGCGCAGTGGGGAGGAGCAGTGGGGAGCGAGGAGGAGTGGGGGGCCCCAGCCGGGTGGTTGGGGCCACCATGTGGTGAGGAGGGGACTTAGAAGCATTTTCGGTGGACGATGGAGGGTCCGGCCTCATCGTACTCGGGTTTGCTGATCCACATCTGCTGGAAGGTGGAGAGGGAGGCCAGGATGGAGCCACCAATCCACACCGAGTACTTGCGCTCCGGGGGGGCGATGATCTGTGGGGATATGAACCAGTTGAAGGTAATCCACCCCCAAACCTGCACTCTGAGATGATTTGGGGTGTTGGTGGCCATGGCTCCTCAACACCATCACCTACTTTGATCTTCATGGTGCTGGGAGCCAGCGCCGTGATCTCCTTCTGCATGCGGTCAGCGATGCCCGGGTACATGGTGGTGCCGCCGGACAAGACGTTGTTGGCGTAAAGATCCTTGCGGATGTCAATGTCACACTTCATGATGGAGTTGTAGGTGGTCTCGTGGATGCCGGCTGACTCCATGCCTGCAGTGCAAGGGGGCTGTCAGCACCCTCACCTCCAGCCATACCCCACAGATGAGCCACCTATAGGCTTGTACCCCCCCAATTTGGGGTGCAAAGCACTTGGGGGTGCCCTAAATGCTGCTGTGGGGCACCTATGGAAGGTGTTTGCCGACTGGTGGGGTGGTGAGGATGCAGTCAGGAACACCAACACAACACCGGAGGCACCAACATGGGGCTAACGGCATCAACAGGGAGTTGGAAACATCACCATGGGGACATAGGCAGCACCATGGGTCCAAGGGCATCACCGTGGGGTTGGAGGCACCACCACCTCAGTGTCCTAGGGTGCACTCACCGATGAAGGAGGGTTGGAACAGGGTCTCAGGGCAGCGGAAGCGCTCGTTGCCGATGGTGATGACCTGCCCATCGGGCAGCTCGTAGCTCTTCTCCAGCGAGGAGGAGGAGGCAGCCGTGGCCATCTCGTTCTCAAAGTCAAGGGCCACGTAGCAGAGCTTCTCCTTGATGTCACGCACAATTTCCCTCTCGGCTGTGGGAGGCAATGAGGAATAGGCTCAACCCGGTGCCGTTTGGGGTCCCCCATCCCTCCAGACCCCGCTCCCGGCCCCGTACCGGTGGTGACGAAGGAGTAACCCCTCTCGGTGAGGATCTTCATGAGGTAGTCAGTGAGGTCGCGGCCGGCCAAGTCAAGGCGCATGATGGCGTGGGGCAGCGCGTAGCCCTCGTAGATGGGCACGTTGTGGGTGACACCGTCCCCGGAGTCGAGGACGATGCCTGGGAAGGGTGGGAATGTGAGGGAAGAGGTTTGGAGCTTGGACCCTTCCCCATCGTGGATGGTCCTCGAGATGGTGTCCTACTCACCGGTTGTGCGGCCGGAGGCATAAAGGGAGAGGACGGCTTGGATGGCGACGTACATGGCGGGGACGTTGAAGGTTTCAAACATGATCTGGGAAGAGAGATGAGAGCAATGGGTTGGGGGGAGCATGGGGGTCCCCAGCACATCCCACCCCAACTCACGCTTGGAAAACCACAAGGATCATTGCACTGAATGGAAAAGGAGGTGGATCGTTGTGGTGGGTTCGTGTGAACACGGGAGCACACCCCTCATTCCTCTGCCCTCATTCCTCACCATTGGCTCCTCTGCTCTGTGCCGGCCCCTCCTGGCTCCCTAAATCCCACGGTTCCAGAGCATCCATGCCCATGCCTTGGCTCAGCAGCCCCTCACCTGGGTCATCTTCTCCCGGTTGGCCTTGGGGTTGAGGGGTGCCTCGGTGAGCAGGGTCGGGTGCTCCTCGGGGGCCACGCGCAGCTCATTGTAGAAGGAATGGTGCCAGATCTAAAGGCAGGCAAAGAATTGGGGGGGTCTTACCCCGAACCAGGGCCAGGCTCCCACTCTCCATCCTGATCCCGGTCTCACCTTCTCCATGTCATCCCAGTTGGTGATGATGCCGTGCTCAATGGGGTACTTGAGCGTGAGGATACCCCTCTTGCTCTGCGCCTCATCGCCTACGTAGCTGTCTTTCTGCCCCATGCCCACCATGACACCCTAATGCCAGCAAGAGACGCCCTCATTAGCTCAATGGCATTGATTAAAGCAGGGTGGGCACTGCCGTTCCCCCCCCACGGGTACCAACCTGGTGCCGGGGCCGCCCCACGATGGAGGGGAAGACGGCGCGAGGGGCATCATCACCGGCGAAACCCGCTTTGCAGAGGCCGGAGCCATTGTCACAGACCAGGGCGGTTGTTTCCTCCTCGCACATGGTGGGGCAGGGAGCTGCTGGTGGTCAGGGGGACCTGGGGGGAAAAGCTGGGGCAAAGGGGGGGAACACCTTAAAATGGGGGTTAAAGGGTTGGGGGGGACAAGGGGGCAATGTGGCACTGTGTCCGGATTTGGTGTTGGAGGGATGGAGGCCATGGGGATGTGTAGGTCACCAAAATCATCTGGTGGTAATGGAGAGGAGGAGCCGCTGGGTCCGGCCCTGGCATGGGGATGCTGAGGGCAGGATGCAGTGGGAATGGGATGATGATGGTGGGAGCAGGGTGAAGCTGGGAGGGGGGTGATGAAGATGGGAGCAGGATGAATCTGGGAAGGAGATGATGATGGTGGGAGCAGGGTGAAGCTGAGAGCAGGATGAAGCTGGGAGCAGGACGATGATGGTGGGATCAGGGTGGCGCTGGGAGCGGGGTGAAGCTGAGAGCAGGATGAAGCTGAGAGCAGGATGCAGTTGGGAATGGGACGATGATGGTGGGAGCAGGGTGAAGCTGGGAGGGGGGTGATGAAGATGGGAGGAGGATGAATCTGGAAAGGGGATGATGATGGTGGGAGCAGGATGATGATGGTGGGATCAGGGTGGTGCTGGGAGGCGGGTGATGAAGCTGGGAGGAGGATGAATCTGGGAGCAGGATGATGATGCTGGGATCAGGATGAAGCTGAGAGCAGGATGCAGTTGGGAATGGGACGATGATGGTGGGATCAGAGTGATGTTAATTCCCCATGGGTGCTGCTCCGCACTGTTGCTTCTCCATCCTTCCGGTGCCCAAAATAGGTGCCAAAGCTCCCGTCCGTGCTTGCCCAGCAGCAGCATTCCCATGGGAGCTCCGGTGTGGCTGTGCCCGGCTGGTGCCCCCGGAGCAGGCAAGGTGAAGGCAGGCAATGCCCTCTCACCCGCTCCCATCCTGGCTGCCTCTTGCTGCTCTGCCCTCCCATCCTTTCCCAACCATGGGAACCCCCCCCCCGCTTCCCAAGGGGTGTCCCCCTCCATTGGATGCGCTCCCAAATCCCGAGGGAATAAGGCAGAACCTCCCAAAACCCCCCAAAATCACGGGGAATTCTGGCAGAGCACGACCCGCTTTGGCCACAACCCAGTGCTGCCACCTCCATGGAACCCCCTTGGCTGTGGGGTCGTGCTGGGGGTGGCACCACCCCTGTGCCATACAGAGCGAATGGGGCCTCCCCATCAATGCCGGGGCACCCCAAAACCCTGCTGGGGTGCTGGTCCTGCAGGGCAGAGCGGATGCAGGGGCTGGGCTGTACTCACCGCAGAGGCGAGGGCTCCTTTCCTCTGGGACCGAATCCCGATGTGCCTTTGGTATAAATACGTGAAGCCTCAGAGGCGGGTCCTGCCTAAACAAAGACCCTAAATAGGCTCAGTGATGGTGCGTTGGCCTTATGGCCATATAAGGTGCTTTATTTCATTAACTTGACCATGGGTTGATGGCCGGCCCGGCACTGTTAATTATTGCAAGACAAAAGCCACGTGGAGGCACTTTGGAGGTGAGGACTCATCTGGAGTCTGTGCCTTTTATGCTCCGTGCTCATAAACAAGTGAGACTCAAGCCCTTATAAGTGATGGGCAAAGAGGAGGTGGGACCACCGCTGGTGCCTGGGGACAGCGTGGAGAAACCCCACCCGGGTGTCAGGGGGGACACCCCGGAGCCGGGGTGGGGATTTGGCATCACTGAGGTGTTGGGAATGCACTGGGTTGGAGCATCACTTCCTCCTGGGTTCGTTCTCCCCCTGTCCCCTGTGTGCAGCATCTTTGGGATGGGGTTTTCTCCCTCTCTGGACCCATTCTGGGGCCCCAAAAGGCCCAAAGCCTCAACTCAAGGGTGCCTGCATCACGGATGCTCACCCCCTCCAAAGGAGGGTCTTGGATGCAGGATGAGCCTGGATCCCCACCAGGGGCAATGTGGTGCTGTTCCCTGTCACCTGTCCTGAAAGCAGCGCGGATGGAGCCACCTCCAGCCCTGCAGATACAGCTTTGGCCTTTCCAGAGGCCAAACCATCATCTGCCTTTTTAAGGGCAATGGTTCCGCATTGGGGACGCTCCCCAAGCACCCAGCACATGGGGGGAGGCAGGATTGATGCCCCAAAGCCACCACCCAGAGCTATGGGGCTTGGGTTGCAGGTGGGGAAACTGAGGCACGAGGTGCCCCGGCTGCTTCCTGCTTTGCTCTATAGGGTCTGGGTCGTGCTCAGGGCAGGGACATCAAGATAAGGACCAAGAGCTGCAGGGTCCCACCACTGCCACCAGATGGGACATGCGAGTCTCACCCCAGCCCCAACAGACGGGGTCAGGATGTGTCCCAGCACAACCAGCTCACAGCATCCCCCCCGTGGGTCCTGGTTATCGCCCGTACTCAGCACACAGGGGCTGGATTTGTCCCCTTGATGTGCACTCATTGGTGTATCCCTGAGGAACCTTCCGCCACCTCCCATCCCAACCCAGTTCCTTTGGTCCACTGCCAACCATGAGGTCACCCAAGCAAAAGGTTGCCATATATGACATGCTGGGGGAAATAAAAGAGGCAAAATTAACCCCGAACCCAATGGGGGTGGGGAGGGAATAATGGGAATGGATGGAGGTTTCCCAAGGTTGGTGCTTGGAGGCTCCAGATGGAGGGAGCACGGATGTGCTGGGGGCTGTATGGAGCTGGCGGCAGGACCCCGAGGTGAGCCCCAAGACCCCCCTGAATGGGTGCAAACCAACCCAACCCCTGCTCCACAGCACAAAGTCCTAGTGCTTTTCCACCCTTGGTGTTTACCAGGCACGGACGGGTGCAGCTCCAAGCTCCTGATCCCTGCCGGATCCCTCAGCACCGCAGTCGGGATGGATGGGAAGCGATGGCACTGCCGGTTTGGAGCTGGGACCGCAGCAGCAAAGCCTCCAAGCAGGCAGGAGCAGGCGTGCAGCCTAAAAAGGAAAGGTTTGGCCACTGCAGCCAATCCAGCTGCTGGCTCTGCCGGTGCTTGGGAGCATCGGGAGGGTGGCCACAGCCCTGGGATGCTCCCAGGAATGCCAAGAATCACAGCACCGGCAAAGCCGATGGACGTGGGACAAGGAGGGGGCAATCCCTACTTTGTGTGGGATTTCAGGACTCCCGGCCCTCAGCACCTCCCTATAAGGGAAACGTTCACGCTTTCAACCTCTCTGGCTGTTGCCCGGGATGGACAAACCAGCGCTGGGAGCTGGAGCAGGGATTTGGGTCTGTTCCCACCCGAGGCACAGATAAGCATCATTCCCTGGCTGCAGCACATGGAACCTGGGAATAAACCCTTCCTGCAATGGGGCGCTGCTGTTAGGGCTCGGCTCAGCCCTGTTTTAAGGTGTCTCCATCACATCTGGAGCAGCCGGAGGTGGAGTGGGTCAGTGGGACACAGAGAGCAGCATTCATCCTGACCCATAACTGGATGACTGTTGTGACAAAATGAGATTCAAAAGGCAGGAGCTGGCTCCCGACAAGGCACATCCTTTGTCAGTCAATGGGAAGGCTGAGGAGGGAGGCAGTGACCTGCACCAGCTCCCCTCTGCTGACGCTGGGTTCAGCTCAAGCCTCAGCCCATCAGGAATGAGGAGCTGGGATAAATCCAACACCAATTGGAAGGAACTGCCGCTTTGCCAGATGGGATTCACCCCCTGCTACTATGGGGGTGGAGAGCAGAGCCTCCATCCTGCGTGGATTCATGGAATCAAGCAGGTTGGAAAAGAGCTTTGAGCTCATCAAGTCCAACCCTTCCCCAGCACTGCCAAGGCCACCACTGACCCGTGTTGGAGCCTTCTCTTGTCCACATTGAACCCCCCCAGGTCCCTCAGCCATTCCCCATCACGCTGTGCTCCAGGCCCTGCTCCAGCTCCTCAATGTCTCTCTTGTAGTGAGGGCCCAGAGCTGAACACAGATTCGAGGTGCAGCCTCACCAGTGCCCAGTGCAGGGGCACAATCCTTGCCCTGCTGCTGCACTGGTGCTGATCCAGCCCAGGATGCTGGGAGCCTTTTGCTGCCTGGACACAAGCTGGTCGTGCTCAGCTCCATCAATCAGCATCCCCAGCTCCCTTCCCATGAGCTGTTTCCAGCCACAATTCCCCAAGCCTGGAGCATTGCAGGGCGTTGTTGTGACCCAAGTGCAGGACCCAACCCTTTGCCTTGGTGAACCTCATGGAGCTGTGGGATGAAGGAATGTCCTACACTGAGGCTGCAACACACCCGAGTGTGGTTTAAATAAATCAGGGCTGAAAGTTCCCACAGATGTCCTGAAGTCCTTCTGCTTCCCAAACCCAACTGCACTTTGTCACGCAGGAGGTGGCTGCTGCCAGTAAACACCCCTCTTAAGAAAAGGGTTCCCTCCTGCTCTCAGGCAAAACCAGCCCCACTGAGTTAGCTCAAAGAAACCAAGTGGCAAAAGAAACCCAGGCAGGATAATACAATCCATCTGTGTTGAACTGCGCACCAAAGGATTTGGGATGTGGAAGTACAAGGATGTGACATACAGAACACGTATATGTATGCGTGCCAGGTGGGAAGGCAACTGCAGCCTCTTCCTCCTTGCCACACGGCCATGTGCTGATCATCAGAGCATCCTGCCGGAGGATGTGGAGATGATGCGGATCATGCTCAGCCCTTTGAGGCCAGATGCCTTCCACCTTTCAGTGCTGCTGCTTTCCTTCCAGTGAGGGTGGAGGTTCAGCATGGATGGTCTGGGAAGCTTGGAATCCCCCCAAAGAACTGGAGGTCCTTGGCTGGTTCCACATCAGAGCAATGTCACGGAGCGCTGGTTTTGGCAAGGACAGACTTCACACTGCTTTGAGAAACGTAGGTAGGGACCATCGGCCATGATGATCTTTGAGGATCCAAGTGGCAAAAGCTGCTGAGTCCCACCTCAGAGCACGGTGGCCTTGCAGAGCCTTCACAGGACAGCATGGGACTGAGAGCTTCATCCATGGTAACACCAGCACCAGGCACCCAAGGCCTGGAGCAAATCCCTCATCCAGGTAAAGGAATAAAGTAACCAGACCCCCTGAGCACTGCTGGAATGAAGCAGTTTGTGCATCAAAGCACCTTCTCCCCAAAACAGGGGTTCCCAAAGGTGTTTAGGCCCGTTCCTACCTCACTGGGCAAAGACCTGAGTACTAGCAGGCAGGACTTGCTCTGAATCAGCAGTGATAAGCTCTGGCATGGGGTAAGAGGGGTTAGGAAGGTTTAAAATTAAACTATAGCAAACACTTACCTACTCCAACCAGCTACACTGAGACCACAGCAACCCACAGAGGCAAACCATGGAGTTAGCATGGGTTAATTTGGGCAAGTTGCACTTTGGAAAGCACTTGAAGAGGTTGCCACAGCTCATGCTTGCAGTGAATCATGAGGAATCCCCCCCCCCCAAGCTGTTTAAGCCATAGATTAGAGTATTAAACAACTGCTTCAGTGTTAGCTTCCATCTCTGAATTCCCAGTTAGCTTCTCCCCACACCCTGAAGCTCAGCACCACTTCATCAATCTGATGCCAGGCACTGAGGTTTCACGTGCTCCTACTGAGGTCAGGGCACCGATTTCACCGCATTTATTGGGGGAGGAAGGGGAAGGATCACTACACAGTAGAAATCATCTGCTACAGGAGACAAAACCAATTCCCTGGGCTTAGAAATTGGGTAGATGCTTTTCTGTATATGCTTAAGGCAAGAGGCCTATCGGAGATCCATCAGGACTACGTCTCTCTCGACTACTGACACGTGATTGCAGGTCTGGAAGAGAAAGAGGAGACAGGAGTTATCCCGATGTTATCCAGCTCAGGTGAGCCTCCTCTACCCCCTGACACGACCTGCACCCAGGGTTCTTCACAGATCTCATGGACCAGGAACCAGTACCCGACCCAGTGCCATGGAGACCATAGAAAGACACAAACACACATCTCAAGCCTTTGCCACCTCCTTGACCTGTTTCTGCTCTGCACTGCATCAATAGGCACAAACAAGAGCAGAAGCTTTTGCACCTCAAATCTAGAAGAGACAAACCCCTGCCAGGCTGACCCTTGTGTCCTGGGTCACAGCCTAGCATGGACACAGGCACCAATTCAACTCATGGTACTGCAGCCCCTGCTGCCTCATGGGGTCACTTACAGTGAAGAGAGGGGGGTCTTTGGAGTGCGGGTGGAATCCCTTCTGCCGGCAGGAAGAGATCTCATCCAGGCCATGCTCTGTCAGCTTGAAAAACCCCGTCCTAGAGCAAATAAACACAAGCTCTGTGTGGCTCAAGCCCCTCTTCTGGGTCTCCAGGAGCACACTTGAGCCTGCTCATCCCAAGTGAGAGAGGAGAAGGATGCTGCAGGACACCACACGCCCAGAACCTCCTCTCTACAGCCCTGCAGCTGCAGACCAGTCTCCTTCCATAGAATCACAGCACACTTTGTGTTGGAAGGGAGCTTAAAGCTCGCCCAGTTCCAACCCCTGCCACGGGCAGGGACACCTTCCATAGAGCACAGTGCTCCAAGCCCCTGTGTCCAACCTGGCCTTGAACACTGCAGGGATGGGGCAGCCACAGCTTCTCTGGGCACCCTGTGCCAGCGCCTCAGCACCCTCACAGGGAAGAACTTCTGCCCAAGAGCTCATCTCAGTCTCTCCTCTGACAGGTTAAAGCCATTCCCCTTTGCCTGTCCATACAGGCCCTTGTCCAAAGCCCTCTTCCACAGGTGAGCATACATTGCCAGATCCAAGCCCCCCAAACCAGCTTAGAAGAGCTGTCAACTCACACATGCTCTTCTAGCCTCATTTGATGACTTGATGCTTTATTCCCACACCAGGAATCAGATAGAGAAAGAGCTGTGGTAAAGACCCCTTCAATACCTCCTTTTGGCTGGTCAGCACAGGCAGAGCAAAAGGCCTTCCCTACCCACTTCCATACTTACTCCTGGTATTTTGGAGAGCACACGATAGCAATGGACTCTGGCAACATCATCTGGTAGGAGCAGTGTGTGTGCAGGTCGACACTGGAGAGGAAGGCTGTCTGCGTGGGGTGAGTCTGCAACACAGGACAATATAAGAGAGGAAGTTAAGGCGGGGTTGGGGAACTAGTCCAAAGGGACCGTGTCTAACATGAGAAGGTTGCTGCAGAGAAGCAACACAGCTCCTTGTATTGCACAGAGGGCACACATACACATTGAAAACGGGTTTGGATTGTCCCAAAGCATCTCCTCTTTCTCCATTCGGAACACAGGAGCTCTACATCTCTGGCCATGTCACACTTCAAGGCACAACACTTTTAAGGTACCACACTGCCAAAGCCCTTTAAGATGCCACTTCCACCAAGACGGCCAAGGGTTGCAGAGACAACCACCACCTCACCCAACCCCATCTCACATGGATTTCACAGCCTAAAGCTCTGCCTGGTTTGGCTGTTAGGGGTTGTTTTCAGTGCCAAGACCAGCAGAAAGGTCCAAGGATCCCCTGAGGGTCCCTGAATGTCATGGAGCTGTTCCTGAAGAGTCAACCCCCAAAGCAGCCACCCTGCACGTATCAGGCTACCTGCAGCAGGCATTTCTTTGTCAAAGCCCTCGAGGTAGCTGCTGCTTTCGAGAGATTACTTAGCAGCACCAAACATTTTGCTTGGCACGGATCTGACTGCCAAAGACTCCATAGGGACATGGAACAGGGCAGTGCTGGAGCCAGAGGAGGAATCTGGAGCTGGCACATCCCAGGGGAGAGCAGCACACTGCTCCCTGTGACAAGCAGCACTACTACAGGGATGCAGCACGGGAGAGGCCTTGTGCTGAGAACAGGAGCTCGGGATGCCCCTGGAATCAGCTTTTATCTGGATGAAACATGGGTTTCACTTCAAAAGGCTTGATGCTTGAGGAAGGGACCTAAACTTAACACAGGCCTGGGTGCCTCCAGCAGTGTGAGTAATGACTGCAGTGGCACCAGAGGGGGAAATTCAACCAAAGGATGCTGCTGTCTCCATGCCAAGCTGTTGGAGCAAGTCCAGAGGAGGCCACAGAATGATCAGGGGCTGGAGTGTATCCTATATGGAGCCAGGCTGAGAACATTGGGGCTGTTCAGCCTGGAGAAGCTGTGTGGAGACCTCAGAGCAGCTTCCAGTGTCTGAAGGCGGCTACGAGAATGCTGGAGAGGGACTATAGAGATAGGACACAGGGTGATGGGTTCAGACTGAAACAGGGAAGATCAGGTTGGAGATAAGGAAGTTCTTCTCAGTGAGGGTGGTGAGGTGCTGGCACAGGGTGCCCAGAGAATGGTAAATGCTCCATCCCTGGCAGTGCTCAAGGCCAGGTTGGATGGGACCTGGGTGACATGGTCTAGTGTGAGACACCCCTGCCCGTAGCAGGGGGCTGAACTGAATGAGCTTTAAGCTCCTTTCCAACCGAAACCATTCCGTGATTCTATGATCTCCTCCAGTAAGCTCTCCTCTGCAGCCCTGCTCCATGCACCTGAATTTAAGGCCAGTAGGGAAGTGAAACAAGAACCAGAGACTCACATGGATCCAGCCCAGTGTAACGAGGCTGTGTTGATCCTGGATCATGAAGAGCTCCTCCTCATTCTCTGTGTTGCAGTAATCAGGGCCCCCATACTGCTTGGGAACAATGACGTGGGTTATGGTGAACTCGTTCCTCATCTGCAAGGCAGCATAGGGAGGCTGTCACCCACCAGACACCCCCAAGCAGGAAACAAGGGTAATTTCCTAAGCTTTGGAACATGGCACTTCTGCATTCAGGGCTCAGGGGCCTGGCCAGGGGAACATCAGGAGTGGAAACAAACCCATGGATGCATCCACCATCCAGTTATGGGTCACAGAAATGGTAACTGCAAGTTACTGACAAAGGAGTCACAGGGTTTTCTGAGTCTGAGCATGCCACAGGGCTTTCTATTTAATTTCCCCTGCTGTGCAGAGCACCCACAAGAGCTCAGAGAAGCCCTGGACACCCACTGAGTGAATCTCTCCACTCACCAGGAGATGATGCCTCATAATTAAACAATCATCAAGAGTCTGGAAGCAGCTGCATTGCAGCAAGTTGCCACATCAAACAACCTCATCTCAAAGCACACTTCTGCAAGCAAAGTAGCCCCAGGCGACACAGGGAGACAGGATGGAGCTGCCAAGAGGAACCTGGGTATGCAAACAGTCTCTGGGGGAGAACTGTCTCCAGACAGTGCTTGCACAGTCTTGGTGAGGGTCCTGGTTCACAGCTGGGACACCTCAGTCCTGATGGTACCAAAAGGACAAATCACCAGAGCTGCCTCTCACTCGCAACATGGGAGTGCTTGAGGGAGGAGAGAGGAAACAACACCCATGGGGACTTGGTAGCTGGCATCTCACTCAGTAGAAGGAAATCCTAATGTAAAAGGAAGGGAAAGAAGAGGCAGATCATCCTCTAGCATGACCAGCAGCTCAAAGGAACTCTGCCCCACTGTTCCCGTGAGACCCCACTTGCAGCACTGTATTCAATTCTGGTGTCCTCAGTATCAGAAGGACATGGAGAGGCCATAAGGATGCTCAGGGGCTGGAGCACCTACTGCATGGAGCCAGGCTGAGAACACTGGGGCAGTTCAGCCTGGAGAAGAGAAGCTGCATGGACACCTTAGAGCGGCTTCCAGTGTCTGAAAGGGGCTACAAGGATGCTGCAGAGGGTTGGAACAAGAATTATAGAATGGTTTGGGTTGGAAAGGATCTGAAGATCATCCAGTTTCCACCAACTAGATGATCATCCCCAAGTAGATGTCTTTCATCTTTTCCAACCCAAACCATTCCATAATTCTATCTCTAATGCTCCCATGGAAGCCCAGTCATCAGCTAAACTGCACTTCTGTGACAAGGCTCAGGGTCCTCCGGCTACTTCCAGAGCTATTGCACCTTGACAAAAGGTCCCTGTGCTACTTGAAGGGTCTTTATCAGGATTATCACCTTACCAGCTTACCACAGAGGATCCCACATGTCTCCACACCCCGAACTGTGTTGGCATCAGCCAGCTGGAGGAATTTCTGACACAGCTCCCTAGGGACAATGACTTGGCGAAGGATACTCATACCTGCATCTGTGGGGAGAATGGGAGCACAATGACCCTGCAGAAATGGGCCTTTAGGGCAGTACCTGAAGGGATTCGTCTGAAACACATCCTCCTAAAAAAATGAACTGCTCTAATGGTGACCCTCACAATGGCAGTCACAGACACTGAAGTCACTGAGACGCTTTATAAAGGGCAGTCAGTATCTCTTGGAAAAGGAACATAGATAGAAAACCACCTTTAGCAATGTGTTAAACCTCCAGTATTTTGTTAGTAAAAATGACCCCCCCTACTTACAGAATGTCATTTAAATAAGATCTGCTACTGGTCAAGAACTATTCATTTAGAAGGGTCTGAATCAGGATTTTGGAGTCATATTTAGCAAAAGAGGGTTTAGTGAGCAGGAGGATTCAGTCAGCCTTAGCCAAGAATTTAACCCCAATCTCCAACATTTGGATCTAGGAAAGCCGAACAGGCTGTAGTCTATAGTTCAGCACAGAAATTGGGCTGTAGAAGCATGGTGGGGGCAATTCCCAAGAGGAAACACTTCTCCCTAGCCCTATAAACCTTTACAGGACAACAGGGACAACATCCAGTGACTTGGAAAGCCAATCCCCCTGATGGGATGAAATCACAATCAGATCCTTCCAAGAGCCTCCCAACAAATCAGCTCCTTGGCTGTTTGGCTCAGCCCAGCAAGGGAGAAGGGTGCACTGAGAGGTACTAACTGTTTCCTGTGCTTCCCAAAGCACTGGGTTTCAAAGACCTGTCCACAACAGGAGGTTTGGATGAGACAGTCCCCGCTGATGGACTTGCAGGCTGAATCGGAGAGATGGGAACCTCTGGGATTGAATCAGTTGGGGGCTTTTCCATGCCAGGGATGAGGGGCCCATCCAGAGCCATGGGACTCGGTTCTGGCTGTCCAAATTCCTGCACTATCCTCAGGCGCTCCTTCTCCAAATCCTGTCGTCGGATCATCTCCTCAAAGACATGGAACTGCTCTTGCTCTGCCTGCTGCTGCTTCATCAGGGCCACCCGATTCCTCTCCTCTTCCAGCTGCTGCTGCAAAGCCAAATTGCGTGCAAATGCCTCTTCCTCCTCTTTCTGCAAGGAGAAACGCACCACAGGACATCAGCAGGCAGGGGAACACGAAGCCTCCACACTGCAGACCCTCAGTAATCCCAAGGGGCAGCAAAGAGCACTCCCTGCAAGGAAGCTTCAGCTTATAACACAGAGATTCACACCTCCATCAGGAGAGCCAGCCAGATCAGGGCAGTAAAACTGCTGCCTCACCCTCTTTATTCCACAGAAATGGAATTCCAGATTGATTCCCCACTATCCTATCTCTAAAACTGCACTTGTCTGCAGCAAAACTGACTGCAGTTTTCTACTTTGCCCACACAAACCTAGATCCTTATTAGTGCTGTTAACAGCTACCTGCTGTATTTCTGGATCATAAGACCTAAACCTCATGTTGTGACAAAGGCAAAACCCCAACCAACAGTCCCAGCTCACACTGCCTCCAGGATGCACAAAGATGCAGATGTCAGATTCACTCACATACCAGCAGCAGAGGCATGATCAAACAACCCTGTGCTGCAGTGATGAGGTTGGACCCTGTGGGCCTGGGTTACCCAGACATCACATTCCAGAACACCCAGGGAGCCCTGGAGACCTGCTGTGTTCCAAACCCTTTGTGGCTGAGGGTCTTCTGGGGAGCACAGGCCTCCAGTCTCCTGTCACTCACCTTCTGCTCCTTGTACTTAGCATAGTCCTTGGCGTACCTCTTTAATAGCTCCTTCTTGAGCTCTTCAGCTCGGGGGAAGGCTACTTCTTTCAGTTTCTGAAGGGAAGAAACACAGTCAGGAGAGCGTGATAGCCCCAAGGCAAGGAAAACAGAACCTGAAGAGATGCAGGAATCAATGGACAGGCAGCACCCAGAGGTTATAAACCACCCACGAGGCAGGAAGGGCTGAGCAGCTCTATCACCATGTGTGGACAGGCTTGCAGACAGGTTCTAGCTGGGTGACACAAACAGCAACGCCAACAACACTGAACAAGAGCTTAGGCAGCAATGTCCTTTGCTCTTCTGGTCAGTGTCGAGGACAGGAGCAGTAGCCTCTTGTGTCCAAGAACCCTGTGGCAAATCCCTTGAGGACTACAATGCTGAGCATCGAGCACCATGCATGGAAAAGCCACGTGGTCTTTCAGACGCAAGGAGTTTAACAGAAATGAAAAGACATCCCAGTGCTCAGCAGCAAGTAAAGTGGACAACCACAGCCCAGAGCCATGGAATGGTTTGGGTTGGAAAGGACCTTAAGGCTCTTCCAGTTCCAACCCCCTTGCCATGGCCAGGGATGCTTCACACTAGATCAAGGCTTTGTCTAACCTGGCCTTGAACAACACTGCAGGGATGGGGCAGCCACAGCTTCTCTGGGCACCCTGCGCCAGTGCCTCAGCACCCTCACAGTGAAGAACTTCTGCCTTATCTCCAACCTGAACTCCCCCTGTTTCAGTTTGAACCTATCACCCCTTGTCTTACCACTACAGTCCCTGATGAAGAATCCCTCTCCAGCATCCTTGTTGGCCCCCTTCAGATACCGCTTCCCAGCATTTGTGTGGCTCACTCATCCCAGGGCCATGAAAACCCCATAGGGTTGATAACCCCAGAGGATTTTCAACAGCAGCATTAAAGTCTTGGCCATGTTACTACTCACTTTCACTGTCTCTCTCTTCTCAGGTATGACAGCAGTTTTGTAATCACGGTGCTGTGGCAGCTTCTCAATGAAGAGCCTGTAAAAACAGAAGAGAAACTGCACCTCAGAGCAGAAAGGGACAGACATAAGACACTAAATGGCACTTTGGGGTCATGGATCATTCCCCTCCAGCATTGCCCCCTTGGTCAGTCACCTCCTTGGGCCCCGTACTCCCCACAATCAGGACAGTCACCTTATTCCTGCAGGAAGCCATCATGTAACAGCCTCCTGAGCTCTTCATGCACATAGATCTCATTGAGACACAGGGGAGCACCTCATACCTGGACTTTGGAGATGATCCTCAGGGATAGATGCATTTGTTTTGAACAGAAACATTCATAAGCTGGTCAAAACCACCAAGGACTCTGGCAGAGATTCGGGAAGGTCCTTGGGCACCTGCCTACACCTCTGAGTATCCAACGGGATAACACAGATGCTCAAGGATTCAGCTGACTCATGGCTCACATGGTCCTTCTGTACAAATGAACACTTTGTGCCAGAGATGGGGAAATCAGCTCAGACCTTGAAGAGAGGAAACCTGCAGGAAAGCTAAAAGCAAGTGCACAACATCCCCAGCTTCTGCATCAGGAGCCTTTTGACTCTGTGCCTTCAACCATTCCCAAAAGTCAGGGCAGTGTTTCAGGCAGTATTGCTGCTTTTGTGCATACTTCATAGAATCACAGACTGGGCAGGATTGGAGCCTCAAAGCTCTTCCACTTCCACCCCCTGTGACTATGAACAGGTTAATCTTTAGCTTCCCTACAAATGGGATAATGTCCCCCTTCCAGTGAGCTCTGCAGTGAAGATGCAGAAGAGTCCTGCAAGCACTAGAACAAGGAAAGCAGCCTGCAAACATGGAACAATTCACTCTGGTTCATCTCTGCGAGGCTCCCCAGGCTTAAGGCATCCCCGAGTTCTCTCTGTTATCAAGTCCCCAGCTACGCACAAGCTGACAGTATGATCAAGGTGAGCTCGGCTGAGTCCTTGTCTCCTGCTAGTGGAGCTGTGCTTGCTCTAAGTCCACAATAGCCTGTGGCCATAAGGCAAAATCCCTGCCCTCCTCTGTGGCTCTCATACCACTTCAGCATCTGAAGGACAATGCTCTCCAGATCCTTTAGGCACAAGGAATAAGGGTAGTGAGGATGAGACTGTCCCCAGGGAGCAGCACAAACAAACCAAGCAGGAAGAACTCAGAGGGGACAGAGTGAGAACACTCCTCACGCTGAGAAGCCTGTGTGTGTGCAGTAAATAAACCCAGCTGCTTCAAACCTCAGTCCTCTGGGAAAAAGAAAGACTTTTTGCAACCCCAAATGCTCCTGGTTGCCACGGAGAGGGTGAGAATGCTCTTGCCAGAGGCCACGGGATCAGCACAACCACGTCACAGCCTGGAGCCACAGAGAAGCTCCCTCTCCATCTGAAACACACAGCGAGGTCCCTGCTCCCAGCTAGTGGTTGTTCATGAAGTAGGTCACTGTGTCGAGGAGACAAAACAAGGCAGTACTCATTGCCAGCAGTGAGCTGATTAAAATGGAAGGCATTAATTAAAAAGGATTAAGAGCAGATGCTGGCCTGGAGAGGATGGAAAAACCAGCGGAGACAGTTGGGGTTTCACATGTCAGGAAGGGGAAAAGCAGGCAGCAGGATGAGAGGGGACTCAGGCTGCCAGAGGAAATCTCTGGGACAAGACCAGGCAGTGGCAGGCTGGGGATGGAAGGAGACGAAGGGCAGGAACTGTTCACATTTCCTATCGACATCCCAGCGAGGTTTGGCAACACTGAACCAGCAGTTTTGGGCTTGTTCAAAGCTCCTCCTGCTCCTGAGTCCACCCCAAGCAGCAGCTGTTTGGCACTGTGCAGCCACATCACAGGCTATTTATACACAGTGCTGTGGCACACGCGCCAAACCATGTCCCTCGAGTGCCTTCAAACACCCTGCACAAACCCCCAGCTCCAACCCTGGCAGCTCACAGCCACATAGCAAACCAGGAGCCCAAACACCACAGAAAATGCATGTCTCTCTGCTTGCTTTCTTATTTGGCTCCAGCAAAATCAAATCTAGTGTGCCTGATGGGAACCTAAGGGAAACTTCCACTCGGATCAATAGAGAAGCTGCTCAAGAAGAGAAGCAAGCCTATGTCTTAAAAGGCACATGTTAAAAGTCCAGTCTGGTTAGTCTCAAGAAAGAATCATGGAATAATTTGGGCTGGAAAGCTTGTCCAGTTCCAACCCCCTGCCATGGGCAGGGACACCTTCCACTAGAGCAGCTTGCTCCAAGCCTCTGTGTCCAACCTGGCCTTGAACACTGCCAGGGATGGGGCAGCCACAGCTTCTCCGGGCACCTTGTGCCAGCGCCTCAGCACCCTCATAGGAAAGAACTTCCTTATCTCCAACCTGAACTTCCCCTGTTTCAATTTGAACCCAGCACCCCTTCTCCTATCACTGCAGCCCCTGATGTAGAGTCCCTTTCCAGCATCCTTGTAGCCCCCTTCAGCACTGGAAGCTGCTGTGAGGTCTTCATGCAGCTTCTCTTCTCCAGCCCCAGTGTTCTCAGTCTAACTCCATATGGGAGCTGCTCCAGCCCCTGAAATTCCTCGAGGCCTCCTCTGAACTTGCTCCAACAGCTCTATATCATAGAATCATAGTATAGTTAGGGCTGGACAGGACCTTAAGATCATCCAGTTCCAACCCCCCTGCCATGAGCAAGGGCACCTCACACTAAACCATGCTACCCAAGGCTATGTCCAACCTGGCCTTGAACACCACCAGTGATGGAGCATTCACAACTTCCCTGGGCAACACATTCC
>JASSUY010019213.1:0-32416 GCA_032466535.1 Forpus xanthops | reverse complement strand
TGGTTTCACTTTCCTCTAATTTTTGAATATTCCAAAATCTGCTTACAAGGAGAAATTTATTTGTCCATAGTTATATAGAAAAGCAACTTATTTGAGGCAATCTGAATTCATACAAGAAATGCGAAATGTGCAACTATTAGTACATATTTTTTAGCTACAGAACTATTATAGTAACAGGAAGTAGTTTGGAAAAAAGAATACTTTAATAAGAAGATTAAGATTTGTACATCTAGCTGGAATTTTCAGTCAGAGATTTATCAGAAAAAAGTTCTCAAAATCAGAGTGGTTTTTAGTGCTGTATTTTCTATGTTTCTGTACTGAATGCCAGTTCTAAAGAAATCAGTGTCCTTTTGAAGTGACATGATAAAGCAAAAAATGTTTGAGATTAATAAAATACAGTCTGATAAATGAACATATTTTTAACAGAATTAATAATTGGTGACATTATTATTTTCTCTTTTGGACAGGTTGTGATTGTAAAAAATACAAAGAGAGAAAATTTTTTTTAATTGACTTGCTATACAAGTTGTACCATGCTATTATTGGCAATGTCCATGTAGACAGGCTGCAGTTAAATATCTAGCCATATTACTCAATTCAGTGACAGTTGGACATTTTTGAATGTTGATATATATAAACATAGACTTGCAAAAATTCAGAAATACTGTCAAAATCCACAGACTCCTTTATTTCATCTTTATGTATTTTAATATCTTTGTTTTTCTGTTTTTTTGTTTTTTTTTCATTCAAACTGATTAAATCTTATGCCATAGACATTTGGAGCAGAAGACAAAAACATGCAAAATACAGCATGGGCAATACATTCACAGTGTGCTGTGTAAATTAACTTGAATTGGGGCTGCTGAAAAAAAAACATTACACTACTTCAAAGAAATTAATTATTTTACCTTTTACTTAAATGAACAAAAGCTTCATAATTTTTCTGTGAAATATATAACCCAGTTTTAATCATATGTTCATTAACATTATTAAAATGAATAAAAAAGCTGGTAAGCTTTTCAAAGTGATCTTCCTGATACAGTGAATTTAACTGTGATACTTCACTGCACTACATCTCATTATATTAAGACTCATATAAGCATAATAGAGGTGAAGTATCATAAATCTACAAAAGAGGCTCCAAAACAATTATTAGCTATTACAATATCAATCACCATCGGTGGTTTTTACTTTTATCTTGCTTTCTAGTTAGCTGTCTTCCTAACACTGTCAGTTCAGTTAGAATATTTCACCTACACCTCACAATATGTCAAAAGGAAGTAGACTCATGCTGTGAAAAGCTGGTAATTTTATTGGGTTCCTCTACCTTTAAAAAATCTGTTACTTGGCCAAGTCTGGTTTCTGAGATCCTTTTTTTCAGGGAAATTGAGGCAAACATTTTTATGTGGCCTATGGTGTCTGCTCACAACAAGAATTTATACACACAAGGATCATTAGTGCTGGGTTGGACCCATTAGGATATAATAACCGTCAGCTAGGACAAAAAACAGATCAGCATCATGCATTCAAACTAACAGGCACACATAAAAATACTTGTCAACTACATTTCACATACTAAGAGTATTGCTTTGAATATAAACTTGTACCCACGTTTTTTAACAGATTCACTTTTTAAAAATGAATCTAACTGTAAATAACAGATATCTTACACACAGTTTTTTTCACATACTCTGCTTTATCACTTCAAAAATGTCGACCAAAGAAAAGCTGAGAATTTAAAGTGTACTATGTGCAGTCTACATACAACTGTAGAACTTAAGAGGTTAAATATCAGAAAGATACTTCTCTTAATCAGCTTAAATACCAACAATCTTAAGGCTGATACTGATACACAGCCTCACTCTTACTAAACACATTTTGGTTAAATCAGGATTTAAGTCCTGCTGACAGAGCTTACATACACTCAGCAATATCAAAACATTTAATGTGATGATTAAAGTATGAAATATGAAGAAATCACCTTAACTGCTTCCTAATGATAAACAGAAAAATGTTATTTAAATAAAAAGAGCTTTCCAAAGGTATATTTCCGTGTCCTGGAAGTACTTCACTGTTTAATGTAGTGCATTCTGCTGAGTTAGGCTTGATTTCGTGTGAATGTGAAGCCCACCACTGGAAATTTAAATTAAATAGTGACCGACCTAGTCAATTAGAACATGGCAACTGTTAAATGCAAATCCCTACTTGGAAAACCACTTAAAATACCCAAGTCACTCTGGTTTACTTCTGACAACTTGGTATGTTTTTTCTCCAGTATTTAACTATCGTGCAACACAAAAGCCATTAAAATATACATTACAAAGAAACACTATGGGCATAATGTAAGTTTAGAAGACAGAAAGCTCAGCTCCTGCAAGAAGACAGAAGCAAAAGACTCTGGCAATAATGTTGACTTACTCAATTTATGTTGGATGCCCAAGACAGATTCACAGAAACATATGCTGTGAATTTTCCAGGGGAAAAAAAAAAAACAAACCAAAACAAACAACCCACACCCCCCAAAAAAAAAAGAAAACAAAAAAACAACCAAACCAAACCAAAAAACCCAAACCTTCTAACAAAAGTTGTTTCCCAACTTCTGAGATGGGTATGCAGCTGTATATACTTCATTCACAGTATACATATATAAAGGATACATACTTGTGATAGTCTGTGTAGGAAGAAAAGTCATGTAACTTTGATCAGCAGTTTTCAAATATTTATGTTCTACACTTCCATTCTGCAAGATATTTTAGTTGAAACCCCTAGAAAACTATTTCCACATAGTACAAGTAAGAAATATTCAAAAGCATTTATCTTCAGCCAGAAGTATTTCTAAAATATAATAAAGGAACTGTGATCCTATTCGTGTTGCACAATATAGTTAAAACCCAAATTGAGATTCAGAAATTCTGAGCACACTGAGGTCTGCAGACTAGAGTGGCTTTGGAGTAGTCTAACTTATACAAATAAAACATAGTCTTTTGGATGTTAAGTGCCTGGTTAACAATGATATGCTGTAACAAATGGTAATATGCCATAATATATGATAAAACATAAACTGCACTAAGGAAGTGCAACCTATTTATGTAACCTCTACAGATTCTAATCAGAGGAAGACCACACAGAAATCCCAGGATGATTAGAAACATAATATGGAATTAGAATGATTATTGGATTGATTATCAGTCTGGGAGAGTTAATCTGCTGTTCACATCTTCCCAGTTATGCACTCTAATATGTTGACAATGGAAGGTAAATCATGAAGTTGGAGAAGACCAAACAAACACATTTCAACTAGTTGTCTGACATTGTGCAGCAGTAACATAAGAATGCTCTTTCTAAAAAGTTGGTCCCCTCCTACAATGCCACAGAAAAAAATTTGGTGCAGAATGGCATGATAGTTACTTGCATTGCTTATCATTAGAATAGCTGTGACACTGTAATAAAAATATATTCTACATTTGAGAAGCAACCAAAAAACGCAGTAATGAAGGTGGATATACAAAAGCAGATGGTATAACCTAAGCTTTTTAACAAAATCCATTCTAATCCAACCCATCTACATGTGATTGAATATATTTCTCTAATTAATTTTCAAAGTTTAATATGTCTCTGGATAGATAATTTACATTGTTGGTGAATAAAAGAATGTTCCAAATGCACAATAAACATACCAGGTTCCCATACATGCTATTACAGGTTGGCCAGTGCCATTCTGATTTAATAAATGGAGTCTTAGACATTATATTTAATTGTTTAACATCTAGGAAAGAAAAAATAATACTAAATTAGCATTAGAAGTAGTCTCAATGCTAAGGATCAGCATTACGTTCCATCCCTTGCCATATAGGCTAAGTTCTACCAGTGCTCACTGTTTAACTCTTGCCTTGGTACTAGCAAAGTCTGCAGCTGTTCTGTGTGGTGTAATACAGCACTTCATTGCCACAAATAGTGCAATAGATTATAAAGTGTACATCTAGTGTGATCTATCACATCTCATATATTTGGTCCCAAGGAAAATATACTAGCATGTAAGACCACCTAGTTAATGCATCCTGATGAAGATCAGGGGAATTAGACCATGAACTATTTTTATCAATGTACAGAAGCAGAACTTCTGATGCCCTGTAATATTAGTGAAAAAATGCAGGTACTGTGGAGGTACAGAGGGATTTGGAATAGTCACTCCACTTGATATAGGCGTCTACATTTTATGTATATCCCATTTTCTGTAACTAAAACTATTTTTCATCAGGGCTACCCCATAATTTTGTCAGTTTACTCTTGAACAAAGATCTCAGTAGCTCATGGGAAGCCAGCACAGATTATGCGTGCTGCAGTGAAAATTATTATAATGCTTTTTTGAGTATACTGCTATTGCTCGCTACTATACTGGGAACTGCATGAGTGCCTGAAATGTTGCCCTGGAAAAAGCTGAGGCCAGTGCTCACCGAGGAGCTTTGCATACAGGTATAATCAGTATTTCCCATTAGAAAAAAAAACAGAAGCACCTCACTGTGAAGCAAGTTATAGTATTCAGCAGTAAAGCCACATAAGTATCCTTGAGCCACAAGTTTGTCTCTCAAACTGTAATATTTCAGCTAAAAAATAATAGGAAAAGACAGAAGTGCACTGATATGAAATGGAGATTACTTCTTTAAGTGCGTTAAAGCATGTTCTTTACCTAGCAGCTGATCTCCACTATCCCTCATCTCTTCTTCATAAAGGTTTTTAAAAACTGCAGAGAATCAGCCTTGAAAATAGTCTCAAACCTATATACAACTTGATTACTGCTATTTCATTTTTAAATAAAAAATACAGATCCTATATAGCATATTCAATTTTCTGCCTGCTTCTTCTGCTCAGGAAATTATTATTAAATAGTGGTGTAATCAGAAAATATATTACATTCTTCAGCACCAGATTCCCTGATAAAATTTGTCAGCGAGCTCAGAACATTGTAACACCTAGTTTTTCTCCTCCTCTCCCAACTATCAAAAAGCTGAGGATTAGACAAGAACAGCATGACAATTTTTAATGTCCCTCTGCATCATACAATACCTACAACAGCCAAAATATTCACTTCTTCATTGTCTTCAACCTAGACCATACTCATATGCAGCAAGAATTAAAACTCATCTGTAAAGGATGAACTTCACTCTCTCAAACAAACATGTGTGGGAGATTCCCTTCCTGAAGTGTGGCAGCTGGCTCATTATCAAATGCAAAAATGAAACATCTGGGTGCCAGAGATGATCACTTGCTTGTTTTGTACTGTGAGCTATCTACAGAATATGCTGTGAAGCTATTTATCTTAATTTGATAGGGTAATCCTGTAGATGCAGAACTCTTACACTACTTTAAAGAAGGATGCAGCTTCTCTTGTGATTACTCGTTTTGTCTTCTCTAGAATTTTGCAAGCATTTGTATGCATAGTTTTTCTATCAGTAGAAATATTTTCTACTTCTTATCTGTATTTCTGTAACTGCTACTTCAGGTGCAGTAACCAGTACACTGTACATTGACAGCAAATTCATCTGTATGCGGCTTTTCAACAAACATGGTCAGAAAAACTTGGAATAAAATTAAATATCCATTTCTTTTCACATGTACTTTCTTTTGCTTCTAGTTTCTTCATTCTCTATTGCAAGTTGCCAAAGACCATGAACTTTTTTTCTTCCTTGTCTTTCACATATTGAATTATGGAATGGAAATTGGCTTAAAAAAATGGATGAGCACTTATTTTTCATGTTTTCTAGAGACAGCTCTTTGTAACTTCATTTTGCAAAAAAAACCCTTTGACGTTCGTCACCCAACAATCATATGGGTTTTTGGTTAGGTGTTGTCATGAGCCATTTAGCTTATTATGATAATTTTTCATTCATTATATTTACCATAGTAGTCTTCAAAGAATCTGTCTGCTGATAGGCAGGACTGCACACAGATTTAAATTAAACAATATACTAGGGGAGAAAGCCTAAAAGAGAAACAAGCATAATTCCACTGTTGTCTTCATTGTAGCATGCGTTTCTAAAGAACCTCTGTACAAAACAGATTTTTTTCCCTGAGCCTAGCAAACTGGTTTTTATTTCCCAACATGATAGTCTCTGAACACAAATCTTGATTGGAATCACTCACCCTGCTTTGTTAATATATTTCAAAAAATTCCATTAACGATCTTCCCAAGTCCCATTCGAATCTCTTAGCTGCTTCCATAAGCAAGAAGCAGCATACCCTATTGCTGCCTTTAGCAACACAAGTGGTGACAGGCCAGTCATTTGCTACCTCAGAATAGAGAGCGTGATGAGTTATAAACTTTCCTTTAGTGACAGCACTTGTTTTGGTGTCTCTCTTCTACCAACACTCTATTTTTTATTAAACTTGTAGGATTACATTAGCTATGTCTTCAATGGCAAGTAGTGGAGTCTTTAGAAACAGATTTGTAGACAGCAACAGCTGGGATGGAGGATCCAGTGTTCACACTATACACATTTCAGGGAGTTTTAACCATCTCTGACCTGATCCAGGAAAATTTAAAGCCTGCTATAAGTGGAGACTGCTGGCACGCTCCTAGAGCAAATCTTTTCATTCAATTTAATTCTGAATGATATTTGCTTACTCTGAGACTGCTCTGCATTGCTCTGCAATGCAAACACAACAAAGTGGACAACTGGTAGATTTGATTCAGAAGTGTACTGCTGATTTGACCTAAAATGCTAGTGTATACATACCAAACATTTGATTTATTCTTTTCTCTTAAATTTGGTATGAATTGGCCAGAGGGTTCCAAAAGCTATAGAAGTACAGCAAATTACTTAAGAAAGACACAGGGAAAGATATGATTTAGTTTAGTAGAACATCATGGCATGGAAAATAAAAAGTCATGAAAACATCTCCAAAGATACTTAAGAATACTGGCCAGTTTTTATAATACAGTTTCTATCCTATCTTATGTTACTGTAATTCCTGCCAGGAAATTATTCAGACCTTTAGTAACACCAGTTTTTTTCCATCTCATTCTGCTACCTTTCACACAATACTGGCAGGCACAAAATTATGCCTTCTTTTTTCTGTTTCCCTCCATTCCAAGAGACATCTGTAAGCCTTTGTGCTTTCAAAGTGCTAGATGCTCAAAGGCTCTTCTGAAATTAATAATAATCAATGCCAGCAGCATCTCAACACCCTTCCCAGTGTTTGCATGTGATGGAGGGAAAACAATAGCAAAAAGGAGACATCAACTTGAATTCTTCCAGCAGTTGTTTTAAATGGGTGAATATTTTCCTTTTTTTAATGTGAAAAAGAAATAAACAATATGCTTAAACAATATCTTCTAAAATCCAGAACATAAGCAGAATCTGAATTACCCCAGTGTTCTCAAAATTCTGTATTTCTTCACAGTCCCACTGGCAAACAAAGATAATTTCTACCAGTAATGGAATTTATACTCTGAGTAGCTCTATGCTTTGAAAAATGCCATCCAGTAATCATCTTTCTGGTGATTGCTACATGGTAGCTGCATCATTTGGAATGTGTTTTTTTAAAATTTAAACATTCAATAAATATTGGCTACATGTTTGAAGAGAAAAAGATTTGTATATAAGCATTTCATTTCATTTTTGTCAGTGAAGGAGTCACTTAAAAAAAGGAGGGAATTGCAGGGGAGAAATATAAAAACAAGTTATGAGAAAACACTACTGAAAGTGATATGCTAACTGAAATAGTATAGAGGGTTGCATAAATGCAATTCTGATTATTTAGGTGAAACTTTCACATATAATGGAATATACTAGAAGAAGATTCTTCTGAAAACTTAAAGAGGATAATACTCAAAGCACATTCTGTTAATGTATGAAATTCTCTGAAGGGGGCTATGAGAAAAAAAAAAAAACCAAGATGCAAATATGACACATTAAGTGCAAGAAACACCTACCTTGTTGAATATCCTTCATCTCCAGGTGCAAACTGGATATTAAAATTCCTACAGTTTGAGACCGTTTTCCATCCAACAATTTGATAATCTAGAAAGATGACACAAAATGATCTGGGATCAAATGAACACTCTACAAAGAATTCATTCACATTAACAACAGAAGCTAATTTGTGAATTGAATTGTCTCTCCAAACATCAAACCTTTTTATTAACTAAATATGACAGCAAGAAAATCATCTTATCTCCATGCTCTTCATCTTAACAAATGGCTCATAAATGTAAGCTTGAATTCTTACCACGTCTAGTAAAGAACATCACATCTTACTTGTAGGATGCTATTAAAAGGGAAAAAAGGTACAGCAAATTTTTATTCTGGAATTTATTTTTTCCCTCTTTTCCTTAAGTTGATCAGAGCAGAACTACTTAAGACACCCTAAGTACATCATAAGTTCCTTAGTTTGCCTGCTAGTTTATATTTCAGTGTGAACACATTTAAGTCTATTTTTTTAACAAAGGATCAATTCCTGAACAAAGAAAATTGAAAAATCGTCTTTGTAAGCCCTCTCAACAGAATTTCTGGATTACTGAAAGCAAGTTTTTCATTCTTGTATGGAAGTGCTTCTTCCAAACCCTTGACACTTCACAAGTACTTGAGGATTTTGTTCACATTTTGGGTAACAGACACTTGTTGGTACAATACTGACAAATCTTTTCAGATGTTGGGTGGGGGAGGAGAAGAAAAGGATGAAGGGAAACCTTGAGGAAATTATTTTGGCGGGTTGAAGCTAGTGATACTGATGTGGATCAGTCCATAAATAATGAAAAGTAAACCAAGAATTTTAGAAGTATAGCTCAGATGTTAGAAATACCAAAAACAAACTTCCCACAATGACTGGACTGTTGGTATTTGTGATTTTGATTTATGCCATAAGGAAGATACAACAGCAGCACACCACGAAATTCAAAACAGACGTAAGTTCTTCAAAATAAGAAATGTTCATACCCAAGCTGTTGTCTTACTTCATAGTGTTGATGAACAAATAGTATTAAAAATACTAACTCACATGTAAAATGAAAGCTAATAGCAAAGTTTTCCCTAAGTTAGTATTTATAATATATGACGAATAATTAATCTACATATCAAAATTTACCTGAATAGCTGGGTGACAATAATATTTGGATATTTAATAAGATTAAAAACTTTAGGTAATTTTTATCCCTGTAATATTCTTTTAGATGCTCACATTGCAGATAGTTAACTGACAAAATTTGTACTAGCCCATGCAAATGTTTCTTATCTATGTTTTATAGGATTTAGGAATATTTAACTGTGCAACTACTTAGTCATTCAATTATATGAAATGCAAATTTGTAATAAAAAAAGACAGGAAAAAGAGTAATGATAGTGGTATTTTCATCTGAAAATGTAAATTTAGTTCTTATTTATAGAGTACCGAAATTGGACAATACATGAAGAAGTTGGCATACATGTTGCCTTCAACAAAGTTCTGACAGATACTTGATGTCCCTATTGTAGGGACTAAACTTTTAATGAACTGACGCTAAAGTAGATGTTGCATATTTTCTGCTAAAATTGGAAATCTACCCTGAGAGGATTTTCAGCCGTATGTATAGCATGTATGCTGGATAGTAAAAAAAGCGATACTATTTAAAGTGTTCTATTCAAATGAGAAACAATTCAGAGTCTTTATCTCCTGAGTACACAAGCAGAGAAGATGATGGGGCTACAGGTTACCCTAAATGAATAATCTGTAAGTGCCACATTCTGTTGATTGTGCTTTTTCACTGCAAAAGTAACTGCCCAGTTTATCTGGTAATTTCTGAAGCTTTACATGAATTTGCTGTACTCAGAAGCACATTAACTTCTTAGAGGGATAATTACAGACTTGAGTAGTACGCAATTTTTATAGCATTCACTGACCTCCAAGCTGACCTTGTTCAGGGGCAAATTCATAGGTTGTCATAAACCCCATTAGACATACCTTTCCAGACTATAACTGTTGCAGACAATATTTTTGAAATTATCATATTAAAGTATTTTTAAGTGCTAATATATTCTCCAGTTATTATCAAACTAGCTCACATTGCTAAGCAAGACTTCCTCCTTCACAGATTAGTGAAAGAATATTTAAAGATGACCCTGTATAATTTTAAAAGTTAAACCACAGATTCGTGTTTTAAAATGGTCAGCTACATCTATGTTCACATGCATTTTAGACAAATGCACACATGGTCACAATTACTGGGTATCAAACTAGACTCAGGCTACCTGAAACAGCTTCAACCAACTGAAATCTGTAACTGAAGGCTAGTACCTTATTCCTTAGAGAGCAAAAATGGAGCAAAAAGACAACAGAATAGCTTAAATTGGCCATAAAATACTCTAAAAACACAGTTATAATGCTGACATAGATTTTTTAGAACCAATGTGTAACTTGAAAGATCTTGCAATAGAGAATGTATTTTCAGAGATAGTAATTTTCCACAGAATTCTGGTTATTCTGGGAAGTCACAGTGACAGGGAATTAAGCATGTGTGTGAATTCCAAACAGAAATGAGAAACAAAAGATATCAGCACTTTTCCAGTTCATAAAAAACATAAAGCAAATGAAGTGAAAGTTTGTAAAGACTGCACTGAGCTATTTAGTCTATGCTTTTGAAAGACAAATCACTGATCATCTCTCAGCATACTAGGACTTGCTTGTAGCTGGCAGTGACAGGTAAGCAGCTAAATCCAGCTGACGCCAGTTAATGCTTCTATGCTAGCTGGCAGGCTTTGCCAGCTGCCAGCTGCTCTTCCAGACTATGAATGTATCTTTGTAATGGACGCAGCATCTTCTGGCTCAGTGACAAAATTGTAACTGCTGGTGCTAATTTATTTAATTCACTGATCCATAACATTATTTTCTCTGTGTGGTATTCCCTGATTACTTTTTAATGTTATTAAGTGGGTTGACTTGCTGTACGCAAGTGCCTCTTCTACATCTTTCAAATACTTGTAATCTAATTTAAAAGTGGAGACATACTGAAGCTTGAATGCATTCATAAATTACCCTGCCATTCCCATTAGAAGGTGTTTCTCTACTGTAGCCAGAAATGTATTTAATTAAATATTATAGGACAGACTCCACTGTTTTGTCTAACTGCAATGTCTACACTCTATCCAGGGCACTTACTGGTGCTGAAATCTGAACAGATTCAGTTTACTTTAGAGATTAAAAGCTGAGTCCTTCCTCCTGCTGGTGCATAGATTCTTTCCATAATAAATTTACTGAGAAAAACCATAGGCTAAAGAGCTGTCCTGCATATCAGTTTCCCTCCATTCCCACTCATTAACTTTTATGGTGAAGTCAACAGCCTGGACCCACAGGTAGTCAGCTGAAACTGTGTTCAAGCAAAGGAAGAATATCCTACACAAGAAGCTAGTAAGTACGCCCCTCTAGCCATTCTACACAAACAGTCCAAGAGGTACCAATAAAATTTCAGGAGCTTAGGACTAGACATTATCTCTTATATGTCTTTTCAAAGGACAGCCAAGTTTAACTATTTTTATTTAACATAGATGAACCACAGTTTTATTTTTTGTTTTTAATATTTAAAAGATATTTTAGGAGACATTTTATTCTATTTGCAGTCCTACTGGATGAAAACAAAATAGTATTTTTAGCCTTTTGCTAAAGGACAAGCAAATGGCAGTTTCTCAGGATAAAATAGGAGGTAAGAAATGAGCTAGCAAGAAACTTATTTCAGCATCTTTATTCCTATCAAAACTGTAAAAATAAGACAAAGGGACAAAATAGATATTTACCCTTTACAGATACTTTCCATATGCTACCTGATTGCAGAGCTTTGTGGTAAATAAAGAAATGCCATATTCATTCCTCTCAGTACAGCATAAAAAATAAAAATAAAACAAGAGTGCCTCCGAAGAGCAAGCACTAGCATTTTAGTACTTCTACCAAAGTTTGAACACCATTTATTATCTTATGCAGACAGCTGAAGATAGTCATTGTGTCTTGGCCTGCAAAGCTTCCAACATTTTCTGCAGTATCTGCCCTTATTGCGGAAACACAAAATTCATTAATTGTAATTCCTCATTTAGTTAGATGGATAAAAAACTTGCTGACAGACATATCCCTTTCAGTTAAAAAAATGCAATACACTCAAAATATTGACACTCTTCTTAAATGAGAACACATGTTAATAATTATGTGAAGTCTGTTAAAGATAATAGACAACAGAAAAGCCATTATCTTTAATGTCCTCCTGTGTCTTTGAAATGATAATCATTGCACTAAAGGGCCAAAAATGATTGATGGACTTTCATTTAGAGCAGACACCTGACACAAATTACTTAACATTTACTCATTTTTTGTGTAAGATGGAGTGGCATCACAAACATAAAACTATCTTATTTCTTGAAAAAGTATAGAAAATACCTGAGGTTTTGAGAATATGTTACTAACAAGTGTTAAATACTAATGCAACTTCAAAATATGTTTAAGTATAGCAATGGCACTACAGAATGCACTTGGAATAAATAACAATAAAGGAATGCTCTTCTCTAAATTACCTCTTTTTCAGGTTTATGGGGTATCATAGCTTAATATATAATGAATCATGGGTTTTGTTTAATTCTAAAATATATGTCATAATTCTGTCTTCTATTTAGTATTACAAGAACAGATTTCATTTCTGCAAATTTAACAGGAAAGGGAGAACCTATGGATTGAAAACCATTACTTGTGCGTATCAGCTTAGAAATGTTCATGGTTATGTACAGATGAGAAATGTTACCAGTTTACAATGAATGAAAGCAAAACTTCTTACATGCAAACTTCAGTCCTTTATCTGACGTGGAAACATTTACAGAAAAATTCCAGTCTGAGAAAGATGTTAGATACTTAAAATTATATTCAAATCTATTGATTTCTTTTTCTTTCAAAAGCAACCAGTGGTTTTTAGTTTGGGTTTTTGTTTGTTTTGTTTTCAGAAAAATAGGTTAGAGTTTCAATATTCTAATTGATTTCAGTTTTCATTGTTTACATGAACAACTAAGGACTTCAATGGTACTGTACTAAACATACTTAAAGTTGAACACTGTTGGTGCATAAAACTTTATAATTGAAGTCCATTCACAATTTGACAAATGTAACTTGCAGTGTGTTGCATTTTTTTTTTTTTTTTAATAAACCATACATTCCTTGATGAATGCTTAAATAAGAGTGTTAGTGGATAATACAATAGGTGCAAAAATCATATGTCTAGAATGCTGCACCTGAAATCGAAGCATAATAAAATACAGAAACGATGATGAAAACAGTCTAGGTTAACAGCTGTCCTTTCACAAACATGTCAGGAATACTTTAGGACTTAAAAATAAGATTAATATTTAAAAGACATTTAAAGTCTAAATATCCAATAGAAGTAATCCCTAAATTGAAGTTATATACTAAAATACTCCGGCGGATCTAGTCCTTTTTCTTCTTGATTTCCAAGGTGTAACTTCTAAGTAATTTTGAGAGTGGGACCAACTACAAGCGTTTGAAAAAGTTTATCTGAAAACACCGTCTTACATGGTATATATACTTTTAGATCCAGTATTTACTGCCAAGCTTCATCATACCAGTAACTTCCGTGTTCAGATTAGGCAAACTGAATTAATCGAAACCAGAGACAAATCTGATACTTTTTCATGTGCTAATAAACTTTAATTTTGTCCACTAACTGCAACTTTGCCTGCTACAAATTCAACCATTTCAGAACTATCCTACAAAATAAAATCTATTCCTATACATTATCCATCTAGAGCTCTGGGAAAGTCTCTTCTCCAAGCAAGCAGTAATCTATTTTCCATTTCATAAATATCACATCCAAAAAACTACTGCATTTTTTTACCTCATATAAGAATATAATGCTTTTAGTCTTACAATATAGGAACATTTTTATGAAAGAAGAAGCATATTTATTAATTCTTAAATATACTGCAATTCTTAAATATACTGCACTATATTTTGCTCCAATATCAGGACATAACTAGTATATTTCTCTAGAAAGTGAATCATCTTCATCCAGAAAACACAGACATAATGCCTAAAAAAAAAATAAAAAAAATATTTTGACTATTATCTACATAATACTTTGGAATCTTTATTTACAAGATTGCATTTCAAGGATGAAGATTTGGGCAAAAGTAAGTTTTTTTCCAAAGTTCCTAAATTTTCCAAAGCAGTGAACAATTGAAGAAGCATGAGCAGCTACACACTTTGCAGAGCTTCTAAGTCCAGATAAGCATGACCACAACAAACTTCAATATGCAAATATGTCAGAAAGGTTGACCTTTATTTAAACGATATTATTCTTACATTGCTTCACTAACAAGTGAATGTACTATATTTTCCAAAATAAGTTAATATATGCCAAAAAATAAATCACCCTCTATTCAGACTTTGAAGCAATTTATATACATTTATATGTTGCTGGAAGGTTCTTAGCTTGCTTTCCTTTTTTTTTCCATATATATTTGTGTTAGAATACCCTTCTTTTTAATAACCACATTTCAAATTCTAATAATTTCATCCTTATGTCAGGATGATAGGTTCTAGAAACTATAGTAACTCAGTAAGAGTAACTAGCTACAGTAGTAACTCAATCAATAGCCATTCCATAAGACGTTTTCGTGCAGGCATGAAAGCAAAGAATTTGCGAATCATGAAAAATGCTTTCACTCTGGAAAACAGGATAGCTATCTGCTTTCATTCACAGGAGAATGGACAGAAAGTGGACTTTATATTTTTTTACCAAGTAGTGGAATCATGATGTCATCCAAAGCATTTATGTACTTCAAGACAGTATCAACTATATGTGTATCATTCTAAACAAATTTTCGTAAAGTTCTCTCAATATAGAGACATAATCTCTCTAACCAGAATTATTCTGCATTCTGTGGTATGCTTATTCTTAGAAAGCTTTTCATAAGTTTTTCATTGCAACAGCTGCATACACTTGATGACATTTACTGTGTGTCTCAATCAACCTTTTCTTTTCTAGACTAAACAGTCATAATAATGCAATTCTTTTCTGAGATGATTTTTACACTTTTCATCATTCTCACTATTGACTCTTGACAGTTATTAAACATTTCTAATGAAGGGCTGTAGCACCTAAATCTAGATGCATTTCTTAACTGAGACATGGCTGAGTAAATTTTCTTGCAAACAATACTTCTACTATCTATCAGTGTTTCATTTTCACTTTTAAGTGATACCATGATTTGGCAATTCATGTTACTCTTGTGAGCCAAAAGTTAACTGGTATCTTGTTAATTGTATTAGCTTTGTTCTAGTCCCTATCTCTTAGACCATATCTCTGACACATAAAAGGTTTCTAAAGGGTCTACACTAGTACATTTGAAGTCTCTTGCAACGTGGTGGTGGCTGCAGTTAATATTCCATTATCTAGGTCATATGTGAAAATACCAAGCTAACCAGACCCAGCATAGATGCCCAGACAATCCTCAATATAGTCTCCTATTTTGACACTAAGTATACATATGAGACAAATATATTCTATATTACAAATATTTATTTTATAAATTATATATTATATTGTATGCACATTAAATATACATGAGTATAAATATATATGAATATAAATGCATACTCAGAAGTTTCCCTTCTGAGCACAACTTGCCAAATGGCACTGGAAAACAAACCACCCTTCCATTTATACAGGTAAAGATTTAGGTATTTCTGGCTAAAAACAGTAGATGTCTACCAGCTGTAAGCAAGAAAAGCATAGCATATGGAGAATATTTCAATCTGTGTTGCTGTAAGGTGTCTGCTATGTGGACAAACATGTAAGAATAGAGCAGAATGAAATTTTAATAGGTTTAATGTGATTCTTTCTACAGAAGCATTCATTTCACGGACTAAGCGTCAGGTTTATTTTCATTTGTTTCACAAAAATAATGATTTCGAGAATTGAATATTATTTCACTTAGAACTGCAAGAGGAATGTAAATAGATGGTAAAGATATCACCATTTGACAAGCTAGTGATTGTTAAAGTTGCCTTAGTCTTACAAAGTAGACCCAATTAAATGGGAAACAATTCCCCTCTAATTTGAGAATCTTACTTTCAATTGCATAATGAATTTGATTGCTAAGCACCGATGTAATTCATGATGTAATTTATTCGAGGAGAAATTTATTAAGTAATCATGATTTAATAAGCAATCCTGCACCACCTGAGAGTCTGTCATTTTGCTAAATACCAAGCAGGCTGAATTTAGTTTGTATAAGATGGTATGATATATGACAAAGTTTCTGCAGAAAAGAGCAGGATTCATGTCTATCCTAATGTCTGACGAAAGACTAGAGAATGTGATACACTATATGTGTAGCATCCTTAAGGCCCAACAAGCACAAATTTTTGTACTGAAGCAACGAAAAAGATTGCACTTTAAAAACTCAAGTAGATAGATAAAATTGTTAGAAAAAGGCAAGAAAAGCTGAGCCGAGAAAAAGCATGAGAAAGCACAAATGAAGACAGAACTGAGAGTTTTACATGAATCTAAGGGCACTTTCTGTTACTATTTACTAATAAACCCTCCTGTATCTAAATAAAATTACTCTCTGCTGTTGTCTCACTTGCAGGCCAAGACTGATCCACTGGAGCCAACCTGCAGACATTTGGGCTTTCAGAGTGACAAAGAAAAACATAGGACCATCCAAGAGGACTGTCTGTAAAAACTCAGCAGCTACTATGATTTATTTAGCAGAGAAGGAGGGAAAGACAGGATATGCAATAAGAAAATGTTATACGCAATTAAATTCAAATTTCATCTGAGTTCTTAAAACTGATTTATTTTTAATGTTTAAATTGACCAAAGGATGGAAAGCTTAGTACTGCTGACTCTGAGTTTTTAAAGTTTTCACAGAAGCCCTATAATTCCCATGGTTTATAACATCATTATCATAATCCCATGACTTTCACCAAATTAAAGACATAATAATTGGTATAACTCTTCATCTCTTTAGTCTTGTATTTTCACACAGTACTTTAAAGGAGCATTTTAATTTCATTAATTTCAGTAAATAATAAATTTAAAATAGTCATAATAAGTTTACATTTAATAGCAAAACAGACTTGAAACAGTGACATTAATAGGTATCTTTGAAAGAAACCACATTGATTTTTCACAAGGAATAGTACTTATTATACCATTATTTTCCTAGTGAAATAGAATAACTATTTTCCAATTTGATTTGGCATAAAGTTGAGAGATTATTAAAAAAAAAATGCTGATGTAGCAATTAAGTTAGTTTACAAAACAACAAGAATTACAAGATTTCATCTTTCAGAACACAGGCTTAATTGTCTACCTGATTTGCTGTCATACACCTGCAGAAACAGGTATATTCACTTAATTGGTGAAATTTTGAAACAGAAAGGCAACCATTTGTTCATATCATTTCTCCAAGTTGCACTGGCTACATTCTTTTTCAAAGTTTTTTAAAACCTGCATTTCCTATTAAACATGTTTTCCCAAAGAGGTAAATTCATGAAATATAAAAAAAATATTAGAAAGAGGGCATCAGAAATGTGAACTAATGGGATTTACAGATACAGCTGTGTACTAGACACAATATGCACTTGAAGCGTTTGTCAAGTAAAATATGTCAGAATGTTATTTCACAGAGATGTTCATGCTCAACTTCAGTCTAACATTTTAAGGATTATAAACATTACTAATTTCTTTAGGGTGTATTTACAAATGCCAGCATACCTCCATCTTAGCCCTATTTTTCATTTCCATTTTATGCATCACACAAGTTTGAATTTAGTTGATTCTATGGCCTTATATAACACTTCTCACTAACTACAGTCTTAAAGCAGCACAGGAAGCTTATGATTAACGAGGCTTTGAAAGAACTGATTGTACTGATATGTATCTATGCATGTATATACCATGTTATATGTATTATAAAATTAAGATAGATTGCTAACTTACATACAAAGTGCCCTCTTGTGGTTCCAAGCAGGTAATCTCAGAGATTTATGATACGGTATATATTTTAATGGGTTTCTAATATATAACTACACTGTTTTAGAATAACACTATTTATTGCAACTTAGCCTAATTTTCCCACAGCAAATATTGCTAAGCCTTTTCTTTGTCCTCTCTGCACATAGCAATTGATAAGTATATACTCTCTCTGTAATGGATCTTGTCTGTGGCAGACAATATCTGAGCTACAGTAATGACACAACTACTGCTAAAGTTTTTGTTCATTAGAGATATGATTGTCCTGCCAGTCCTGAATGCGTTTTTCAGTTATAGCAGGAAAAAGTTTTTTGGCATTCCTTATTCAAAACATCTAACATATAAAGCCCTGTGTTGCTTTATATTTTATTTTTCCTGTGAAATTGATCTCTGTGGAAAAAAGATTCGCTGGGGTAACAATGACAGCCTTTAAATATAAACCAGTTCAGTGGCAGACACTGCCTGAAACATCGAGACTTTCACATACATATTAGAATTTGCATTCAGTTCTCCTATATAATATTTTTTCTTACTCACTGGGATGTGGAACTTTCATTTCAAAAGGCAAGAAATCTTCCAATGTAAATAAGAACCCCACATTCTCAAGTAAGAGTTAAATCAGCAGTATGCTTTGAAATGAGACTTAAAAACCCATTTATTACCTGTTTCGTCACAACAAACAAAAAGGGAGCTTTCTTAAGATGTAAAACTAAACAGTGACACAAAAGAAGCAACGACAAAGAAACAATACCTTTTTGGCCTTGGGTTTTTTTTCATAAGTCTCTGATAATGGCTTTCTTTTTTCCTGAGTGGTGTCTTTGGAGAATAAATATTCAAACTCAGTAGTATCAAATATATCAGGTTCTTCTAATGATTCCCATAATGTTGGCATAGCAGTTTTCCTATAAAGGAAAAGGTAATCAAATTTCCAACAAAATTGTATGAAGAACCACAATAGACCTAACCGTAGCAGATGAAAATTCACAATAGATTTAAAACTCAAAGAAACATGGACTGCTGCTATACAAACAGCATTCTTTCCCTATACCTTACTCTGAATCAGAATGTTTTACAGAAGGCTGCACCAAACAGTTTAGCTATTCCATATCTATGCCTGCTAGACTATCAAAATGCATTACTTGTATTGCAGCTTTTGGTACAACAACCAAATATTAAAACTACAGCCTGTGAAATATGTCTCAAGAGATTTCTGCCACTTCAATTAGGATTAGGAGTATTTGAACAGCAGCTTTTATGAAAAATTCCCAGTAATCTATTTAGACCTATAAAAATAAACAATGTCAACAAATAGTGAACAAAATTTACTCAACCATATTTTAAGAGCATTTAGGGTCATTTGTACAGGACTTGATTCACTTCATTTTAGCTGCAGTTTTATGTTCATATTTATCCATGTTGCAGTTCTGAGAAACTAGAGTAATTACATGGCCTATATTTTCGGAGACTAACCAGTGTTCTGCTCCATTCAACCCACTGTAAATTTTAAATGTATGTTGTTATCTTCCCTTGTTTTTTTTGCCTTCCAAGACCAGATTTAGTTTTGGAACAGTCTGGAACTTGTTTAAAAAATCCTCTAGCATTATCTGGATTTAGTGAAACTATGCAGTGCTGCAAACATGGCACTTCATTTCTGAAGGAGCTGTTTCAAAATTTCAGTGCCTCTGGAAAATATGTTAGACAAAACTTTGAGTGCGCATCTTGTCTATCAGCAGGAGGAGGGCCCACTTCTTCCAGCAGATGTCACTACAAGGCAATGAAATTATTTGCAAGGGAAAAAAAAGAGAAAAAAAAGAAAAAAAAAAAGGAAAAAAAAAAAAAAAAGCGATGAAACCCCCCAGAAAATACAAATGGCTGCTGTCACTAAAAATACTTTTATTAGATGTAATTTGCAGAAAATGCAACAACTACACATTCAGGCAAACCAATGTTTGGGGTATTTTAGAGTTAGGACTTTTTTACTTAGTGCTCAACTGTACGTTCACTATTGTGAATGTCTGTGGAACTCCATTAGCATCCACTGATGCAGCATATTCTATGTCACAGGACACGTTTGCAGCTCCACAGCTTCACTCTCCCCAATATCAGAGTTAGTGTCAGCAACACATAAAAATGAAGGATTCTTTCTGGCTCCATAACAAGAACCCTGAAGTACTCACTGGCTGCTGTCTGAGCAGCAGACCCTTGAAGAAGTTTCTAGTTCTAGTACAGACCATGAAAATGTTGGACCACTACATCTGGGGACCAGCAGTTCAGCAGAAAGCCATGAATGGGACCTTACCATGCATTCAGCAAAAGCTTGATTAACCAGCAACGTTTCAGAACAAACATTTTGATTTCAGTGAATTGAAAGAAACAATTACTGTAACACTCATACACGGACCAACTATTTCTTCATTGTGAAACAATTTTTCACTAGCAATTATGGAAAAGTAAAACCAAAATGCACAAACTTCATGCTCAAAAATATTTCAATGCCTTTAACTCTGAATCACTGAAAGAATATAACTGATATTTCATTAAACTCTTTGTTCCTGTAAAACATTTTATATAAAATACTAACACCTTAAAATGCTTTGTTATACCGGAATGATTTTTCCTTATCAAAATAAATTCAGACAAAAAGTTGTAAACTAAAATTTAAATTATTCAATTCAAATAAATAGCTATTAAATTTAAAAATAATTTTAAATATATTTAAATACCAGGTCCCAGTTTCACTGGTTCTAGAACTAGCATTATAGAGCTCTAAAGATGGTATCACCTGAAGTGACTAGGAAGCAAAATTAAACTCTAAGTTCTTGCTGGAACAGACACATAAATTCCATGCCTCTGCACTGATTTTGCTATACATTCCTAGAAAGTAAACTTTTTAAGTATTAAATGGTACACATTCCCTGGTATCATAGTGTATAAATAGCAAGTCCAAATAAATATATTTTACCTGTTATCTTGTAATTGTATCCGTGTCCAATACAAAGGCTTCATGGGACGGCTAGGTTCAATGGCAGGTTTTCGAGGACCTTGATTTGAAGATAAAGTGCTATTAAAAAAGAACCCAGGCCCAGGAGGTGGAGGGGGTGGTGGTAAGCCAGATCCAGGCAGTGGAGGAGGCACAGGAGGTCCTGACCCTGGAAGCAGGGGTGGTGGAGGTGGTGGTGGTGGTGCTTGAAAATTCCTACAGCTTTCAGAAGGTGGAGGTGGCAGTGGTGAGCCAGATCCAAACTGAGATGTCAGTGAAGTAGCACCCGTTGGCAAAGGTGGTGGTGGAGGAACTAAACCTAGTAGTGAAGAACCAGGAAGGGGAGGAGGAGGTGGTGGTGGCGGTGGTGCTAACGGTGGAGGAGGCAGCATTTGTTTCGGTTGACAAGGTAAGACACTTTCTGAAGACTGAGCATTGTAATTGTCCTTATTTTCACTTTGGGCAGAAATATTATGCGACAAAGAAGAAATATTAAGCTTTTTGGGTACTATTTGGTTATTTTTCACAGCTCTGTTTTCTTCTTCACTAGGCTTTATGAAAGTTTCTCTGTCAGTCTGTATATATACATTTCGGTATGTCTTTGGTGGGTTACCATCTTCAGTAGAAACGCCAATATCCTTTGCTTTTTCACTCCTTCTGTTTAATTTATTATCAAGTTCATTCCTCAGATGTGCAATTGTTTCCTCAAGCTGAGCAGTTAATACAGCATGTTCTCCACGAATATGGAATACCCTGAGTTCAAACTGGGACTGCAGAACAACAAAAAAGCTCTTAGTGCAAATATTTTCTGAAGTGTTTGTTATAATTAAAAATCTTCACATTTAGCCCACATTCTTATTTCAAGCCAAGACAGATACACTTTACTTTCCCAGTTCTAAATAGTTTTATTGCAAGTTATTACATAAATGGACTATTACTAATCTTTAAACAAGTGTAAGCAGTGCATGTTTCAACAAAATGTATTTTCAGTTCTGGAATATCAATTTAGCAAATTCTAACTTGTACCTTGCCTTTAAGCAGACTTCCTGGTTTCTAATTGCTGAATGAAATAATTACTAGTTAAATATGAGGAAAAATATACCTTTTTCAAATGATATTGAACTTATGATTTTATTGACTATTTAATTTCATTCATATGCCATATACATAGTTAACATGTTAGGAAGTACAAAATAGATTAAACATAAGAGAAGTTTAAATTCTCCCCTCCTCAAAAGAAAACATTAAATAAACAAAATACTTTCTCAATCTATTAAAAGTGTTCTCATATATTAAATTCACAAAAGTACACATAAATTCTCCTTCAAATTTATCTTTACTATTAGATTTAAACTTCATTTCTACCTCATGTATTTTAATCTAAAATTCAGGAAAAATACATCTTAGAACCAAGATCAAGAGGCTTTCACTGTTGTAGAAGGAAACAACAGTCTTTCAAGAGCATACATAGGTAAGGAGAAAACCAAAACACTTTTCTTTCCATATAACAGAAAAATACAAAACATTTGACACAGAAATCTCTCCTTTAAATAATTCAATCTAATACTGCTCTTCCAGATGACTGAAGGCCCCCAAGTTATTTTCTGTTATTCCATGCTACTATCAGGCAGCTGACTGCTGTTCTTTCTTTGCAAAACAGTGACCCCTGAAAAAGCATTTTCCATGTTTTTTTTCAGGATCTCTGTACAAATGGAAGCCAACATTTCAACAGAAGCAGCTAATGAGCGGTGATATTCCCGAATTTCTGCAGGCATAGCAACTTACAGTTCAAAAATTCACACAGCACTGGTTAGAAGGGGCAATATAGAACTCTCTACTTAACATTTCACCTTGAGTATTACACTAGATTTAATAGATCACAGTATTAATTACTATGTATCTAACTCATGCATGTGTAGCTCAGTACGGAAGATTAGTGCAATATACTTTATATCATACAAAGAAGCTTCAATAGATATGGAAAAAATGTTATTTTTTTTGCAGCAGTACAAGCAACTTGCATTCTAAATCAATTTAAGATAAAGTCCAAAGCAAACAATCTGAAAATACTGGATACAAAATACTCCTTCCCTTAACCGGCAAGCGTAAAGGTGAGAAACTGAAAGTTTTGCAAAGAGGAGCAGAGATTTGTATTGGAAATAACCCAATTTCTATTAGCTTTATAGAAGAACTAGAACTAATATGTACAACAAATTGGACGCTTTTTACTTGGCTTTACTTGCTGTTACTCTATCAAAGTTTGCTGTCACTCAGCCTAATTATTACTTCAGTTCAACTATCACAAGATTTTCTGTCATCTGAATTGCTCCAGAGCAATCACCTTTCTTTTTAAACTTGGCATGCTGATTCATAAATGAGGTAGTGAAGTAGGTTTGCCTTAGGGAATTTAGCTATTTTGTTTATCATAGTATTTTGCCCCTATTGGACATCAAAAACTTCCCGACAGAACAATTTACTTTGAATGTTGAAGATTTTTCCAGCAGTAAATCTGAAGTCACCTTAAAAACACACTGTAAAACAAGCACAGTATTTAACAAAACTACTTATTTCATTTAACTGGGCATGAAAGCAACTATGTTAGTATTCTGCACATTTTCAACCTCAGATCTTCTGTCTTTAATTTACAACATAAAATTGGTGATTCAAATTCAAAGTTGTATTTGAGATAGAATTTTATACTTTTTCTTATTTTTTACTCTCGCATTTTCAAAATTATTTACTGTTAATAAAAATAATAGATAAGAATTAAAGCTGAAATTAGTAAGCAAAAGAAACAAAAGAAGACAACAAAAATGAGACATTGGGAATCTTCGTTTTGAAGATCTCATCAATGCAAACAATCAGTCTTATCCAACTGACTGCAATATAAAAGAGGATTAAGCAATAAACCTAATTTTTATTTTAATCACCTTACATCTCAAATCTTGTTCACTGAAATAAGATTACATAATATTGAAATCTTCAGAGTTTACATAACTATGATTGTATTTACAACAGAATTTTCAAGAATATATACAGATACTTTTTTAAATATACACATAACACATATTCTTAATAATGGTCTGCTTACTGACAAATATTTCTTCAAAAGACATGAAATGCTCTAAAATCTTATAACAAATTAAATTAAATCAAACAGCATCCAGTCATTCCATTCAGGAAGAATTTAAATGTTATCTTTCTGTCATGTACTATGACAAGTATGTATAAAGTTTATTATGTTTTCTTCATTATATCATGAAGGACTAGTTAGATACCTTGTCAACATGTAGTAATAAATAATAAAGAAAACCAGTTTGTATTAAAGTTGGGCACCCTTGACTCCTTAAAGTAAGTCAATAACTAAAATTTCCTTTTAGTTTTTAAGTACGATTTCAATTGTCTGTGGCTTAAAACATTTTACATGGTCACTAAATTTTTCTACAGCAACTGGTGCTACAGTACATAACCAGGCAATTTTTTTCTTTCCTACAGTGGAACTAGGGATAGGAATAATGGAATTCTATTGTAGTTCACATTATTCTAAACAAATCCAACATACTAAAATGCAGTATAATAAAACCATTTCCACCTCACAATTTCAATTGGGAAACAAACCAATCAAACCTACTTTTATACTATATATTGTCACCAGAATCCTGAAATATTAAAAATATAATCTGAAACAAGAGACATTTCACTAAACAGAAATTAGTGCTAGAAGCATTTGTGGGTTTCCAGTTAATATGCTGTTTTACTCTAAATGGTAGCCAAAGTTCTTTTTACTTTAGTATATATACGTCTATCAAAGCTTACAGTTTTATTTCCAGGCATCTGGCAACACTCCTTTAAAATGTTTCCAATGGCTACATAAAAATACCTGTGGCTGGTGGGAAGAACCAATTTTTAGCTGAATTCAAATCTCTAGGCACGTGAACATATAGAGTTCAAATTATTCAGCATCTTGTTACTGAACCACGTCAGCAATTATTGGTATGTTGGCAACATACTAAGTCTGTTTTCTTGGTATGTCATGCACCACACTTAGAATTTTTGGGAATTGCTGTTAAATAGAACAATGACCAAAAGCTATGTACAATTTGGTCAAAGCTATTTCAAGTAGAATGAAGGGCGGGGGGGGGGGGGGGGAATAAATATCTTGATTCTTGGGGAAAAAGATCTGTGACAGCATAACACAAACTGATTGTGAGTCAACAACCCCATATTAGACTATATAAACGACATTTGCAAAAACACAGTCCTTGCGCTCTATTCAGCTGCTAAAAGCTGTGTGTATGATCAGTTTAAGAAAAATGCCTTCCCTGTGCTCAAATCACTGATACTGAAATCTTGGGCCGTTCATTCGGTATTGATTTTGCAGGTTCAATTTATATTGCCTTTGTCTGCACCTCACCTTTCCTGGATAACACACTCCTTGTGCCCTTAGTTTCTCTCTGTTTCTATTGTTGAAGAATACTTCCACTAAACCCTTACATTTGCTTTGCAAGATGTAATTCAGCTGGATTGTTGCATGAAGATAGGATGACAGAGTTGGGGCTGTTCAGCTTGAAGAAGAGAAAGCTGCATGGAGACCTCATAACAGCCTTCCAGTATCTGAAGGGGGTCTATAGGGATGCTGGGGAGGGACTCTTCCTGAGGGACTGTACTGAGAGAACAAGGGGTAACGGGTTCAAAATTAAACAAGGGGAAGTTTAGATTGGATATGAGGAAGAAATTCTTTACTGTAAGGGTGGTGAGGCACTGGAATGGGTTGCGTGGGGAAGTTGTGAATGCCCATTCAATGGCGGTGTTCAAGGCTGGGCTGTACATAGTCTTGGGTGACATGGTTTAGTGGGAGGTGTCCCGGCCCATGGCAGTGAGGTTGGAACTAGATGATCTTAAGGTCCTTTCCAACCCTAACTATTCTATAATTCTATGATTCTATAAATAGGCAGTTCAGTCTATCCCTCTCTCTAATAAATATTATTTTGCTTCCAAATGTGCCATTTCTTGAAACATAGGTTTCAGAGTTTTTGCACTTCTGATTCTGACTAAATAAAGGCCATGCCCATTTGCTATTCAAGCCTCATCATTACAGCTGTACTTACAAATTAATTTCTTTCATTTTGCAAGGTATCTGCTATTGGAATGGGCACAATCCATTTTCCTTTACTAAAATCACCTCACCAGAGCAAATGATCCCAGCTAACTCCTAGCTCCCTTAAACACATTCATATGTAAGGTTAGAAGATCTGCACTACCCTCTTCCTAAAAGTATACTGTTTATGGGTAAAATAAAAGCCACATCCATGAAAAAAAAATCACCCATCTTACTAAAATACTTGTTATTGCTGCGATACAAAGATGATTATGTAAATATCCAAAATACTGATATATCATAACCTGGAATACAAGAGGAGGTTTCTGGAATTGCTTTCTAATGCCTTTATGTCCTTTCTCCTTACACCTATCCCTCTGGTGTATGAGTTCAGTGACATTATTTTTGCACCTGCTAAGTGACTTGACACAAGGCAAGACATATTTGATATATTTTCCAAAAGAATACCAACGGCTCAGCATTGGTCCTGTGACACTCAGGAACATATAAAGCATATGTTCAAAGGAAGAAAAAGCCCCAAAATTGAAATAGTGCACTGTACTTCCATTAACCATTAAAGTCTCTGATGATAAAGCATGTAATTCATCACCAAAAAAAACCCAACAAATTAAAAACAAAAACGAAGACTAAATGTTCCCACTGATAATGTAACCTACAGGTTCTCTTGCTGTCTGACATGATAATGTGGATGGACACAGACAAATCTAAATATCAACATGACAGCTCTTCTCTATGCTTAGGTAGGAGACAGAAAGATTATGGCCTTATTTAATACAGTCAATATAGTCCATTATAGTCCATGTAGTCAGTTAAATGCAATCAGCTCAAGTATGTATTTGTTGCGTTACTGCTTTATATAATGTGATTTTATATGGACAAGGACTTTTTTACAATGACATAGAATTGCTCTGATATGGAAAGTTTTATAACGATTTGTATGTATGAATATGAAGAAACCATAAATCTCTACAATAACCTACCTTCAGAAATCAATTCCTGCTTTGTTATTAGTCAAGACTTATTTGCACCATAAATGTTTTAAAAAAATCCTACCTGTAGCAGTAAAACATTAAAAAAAACAAAAGACCTCTAAGCCACTGGTTAGAGCTAGCAATATGCAGAACTTTTGCTTTGTAAAAGCGAGTTAATGCTTTGCTGTTAATGCATAATATCTTTTCTCTAGTGTTTACAGTGCTATTCTACTCTAAAAAGCGACTGTGTAAAAATGGCACATTTTTAATGAACAAAGCTGCTCTAAGTATATCAGAGGCAGACCTCTTCTTTAACTGAGAAACACACACTTTTACTAGATTTTACTCTTAATTAGCTGGGAAAAACAAAGTAGTAGAGAAAAAGTGAGCTCGATTTTATTCCCTTCTGACTTTATACACTGACTGTTACATCTAATTAGTTACTTATGCCAAGGCATGGAAAGGGAAAAAATGGGAACAAAGAAACAAAGTACCCACGGATACCCTATCTAGAGGGGAAGGAGGAGAGAGATATTAAACAAAAGAGAAGAAAGGTAAGTTACTGACTGCCAGTGAAAAATATTTTCATAGACTTTACAGCCCTTTTTTTTTTTCTTTATAGTATTGTGGCCATCAAAGTATTGTTCATGGAAAAGAGAGGAAAACCAAATTTTTCACAGACAGCCTCTGACTTTATGGTTTTGTTTATTTTAAGTAATTTCATCTTCAGCTTTTGGAAGAGCTCACACTTTTTATTCTTGTATTGTGTTGACAAAGAAAAAAAAGGTCCTTTTTTGTTAAATCTCTGTCCTTAAAAAAACATACATTTGTTTTGAATTTTAACAACAATCAGTGATTTAGGAAAGGATTTCACCATGAAAAAAAAAAACCTTAAACCCATGCCAATTTACATAAAAATCAAAATTCCCTTCCAATAAATACCTCAACCAATATAATCAGTTACATACGCTACCTCATCATTTTCAAGGGTATGCAGCAAGGACTATTCTTACACCTCAGTCAAAAAGTAAGCTAAATAATTGACCACTCCCAAATATTCAGGACAGGCTATGTATACAAAGCACAATTCTCTTTTCAATTTAAAAAACAGTACAAGAAGTTGGGAAATTTTACCATAGTGGATATGCAGAACATTATTTTTCTAGATATTTCTGAATATTCAGTTATTTAACAGTTACTGATATTTGGGTAGTTGAGAAAGAAATACAGCCTTATAGACTAATTCTGGAGCACAAAATTATTGTCATAGCACATCATTAAAATGTACCAAGTTACACTGCAAAAATACAGATTTAAAAAAAAGATGTGTATGACTACTTACATATAGGACTACAGATAGCTTAAAATTTACAGAACATTTTAAGCACTGACTCATGTAAACGTTTTGTAATTTAAGTATGGGGGCCTATAGGGATGCTCGGAAGGGTCTCTTCGTGAGGGACTGTACTGAGAGGAGAAGGGGTAACGCGTTCAAACTTAAACAGGAGAAGTTTAGATTGCATCTGAGGAAGAAATTATTTCCTGTGCGGGTGGTGAGGCACTGGAATGGGTTGCCCAGGGAAGCTGTGAATGTTCCATCACTGGCGGTGTTCAAGGCCGGGCTGGACATAGCCTTGGGTGACATGGTTTAGTGGGAGGGGTCCCTGCCCATGGCAGGGGAATTGGAAATAGATGATCTTAAGGTCCTTTCCAACCCTAACTATTCTATGATTCTATGTATTTACTGTGAAAATGTATAATTTTTGATTCACACACATATATATACTTCATGTTATGAAATATAACTTCTTATTTAACAACACCTGTAATTACTTGTAAAGACTGATATTGAACAGTTACCATTTCTACAAGGACATAGCATGAACAGGCCCTCAATCTCAAATAACTACACTTAAGTAAAACCTACAAATAGACACCAAACATGTAGCTATTTGATTATACTTTAAAAAAAAAATAAGCATTATTCTTCCAGCAACTAAGTTGCACAATTATTCAACTTTGCAATTAAACTGCATTTTGACATACCAAGTATCATTAACCATCCACAAACCAAAGCAGATCGTTAATAGATTAACTATTTAAAACACAATAGGAAAAAATCTCCATTTACAGAAAGGAAATGTAGATATAGAGATATGTAAGAATTTTAACAATTCAGTATTTGAGAATATCAGTTACACATTTAGAATGGCTCAGAATACATTTTCCATACCTTCCTTAATATTTTGTAGCCATACTTAACAGATGGATTGCCATATTTAAACAATGCACATTCATATAATGACTGAAGTTGTTAAAAGCTCTGTTTCATTATAAATGCATATTACTGTGAGCTTAAGGAATTTGTTACAAAAAGGGTAACAGAAGACAGAAAGATCGGTGCAGTTAACATGTTCAGCCTTTACAAGATCCCTATTTTATATTATGTGAAGGAATGACTAACTTAAAATAGGACTGTCAGTATAGCTGCACAAGTCATAGGAATTATCTATCAGAAAGAAGAAAGTAATGCCATAAGCCTGCAATTCTGAATTCACTCACGAATTTCTACTTCCTATTTCACCAATCTAGATGTCTACAAAATTAAAAAAAAAAAAAAACACCCTTGTATTTCTAGACTAGTGTAAAGGGAAGGAGATGGTAAGGAAGTTTTACTACTTCTTCCCTCTCTCACCTTTTTTGATTGTACTGAAATAATTGGCATGATACACTTAATTTAATCTTTTTCCTTGTCCTGTCTGGAAGAAACATTGTCTAACCAAGATCAACTTCAAAAAAGCAAACAGGTATATGATGAACTGACTGAATGCATGAGAAAGAAATAAACTCAATACAAACAGGTACTTAAAGGCAACCTAAGGAAAAATTATTTTTGAGACATGTACTATGCTTTGTACTACATCTGCTGTAATTTCTGGTACTTTCTTATTCTTTGTTAGAAAAACTTCAAAACTAGCAAACAGGAATTCTCAGAATGCAGAAAATAAATAAGAAACTGAAGATATTGACATAATAATATCTACTCTCTCTGCTGCAAAAACATTTAAATTAAGCACAGCACTTTTTTTGTATTTAAATTAACATATGCTTACATTTGCTTGCTTATTTACATGTTTCTAATAATCTTCAAGTTGTTCCACTTTCAGTCAAAGCTATTCTTAATGTAGCCAGTAACATGTTCTTCAGGCCATTTCAGAAACAGTCCGCGTTTATAACACATTTTGAATACTTCTTTTCTATAGACTCAGTTCTGCATCAAAAAATAACATTTATTAACACCTACAGTCACTCTTCCTGGTCCCCTCTCTCTATACAGTATGTCAGCTGTATTGCTCATTTACTTTGCTCCTTGAACTCATTTCCTAGCAATTCCCAGTGCTGGTTTCTCTTCATCTTTCTATTCATCTTTTATGCATATTCAAATGTACGCTACTTGAGAACTGTGTCACTGAAATTAATATATTGCTGTCACCCTTCACTTTTATCATATAAAATGATTTTTCTCCTAAATTAAAACCTCATTTTTCAGCAATATGATTCTTCACATGTGCTTTCTGCCTTTTTTTCCTCCTCATTACCATTTTCTAGGACCCAGAATCAATTAATAGCCAGGCTACCATCCTTCCAATTGCAAAGCCTGTGTGCTTTTCTCCAGCAGGAAGTGCCTGTCAAAAGATTTGCAAGCTTTTGGCCAGTGCATTTGTACATATTGAGTCTAATGGCCCTATAAAGATAGTAAATATGACAGAGTTGTTTAAATATATATATATATACATGTATCGTAAGTTTAAAAAAAAAAAAAAAAATCCACAATTGGAACTTATTAAGTCTGCTGACAATAGAATATAGTGGAAGCAGGAACTGATGCAGCTCATTCTTTCACTCTAGTGCTAGGCTTTCTGAGATCATTTAAGTCTAATGTGACAAACACACCTCCGTTTTTCTCCCTGCAGGAAAAATATAAATAGTCATGCAAAGCAGATCTATGACACAAGGACTCTGTAGCTGTTTTCTGACAGGAACATGTTTTTCAAGGGATTATTCTGTGCAAGATGCCAAACATCCCTTGCTTTATGGTCTACACACAGTCCTATATTCTTCTAAGCTTTAGCATTTCCTCTTCCAGCTGCCTGTGGAACTTCGATCTTTCAATGTTCTGTCCTCTTTTCCATGCTCCTCACATTGTGATTTCCACGCTGACTTACAGTTTGCTTCCTTCATCCTGACTGCTTTGTGTCTGCTCCATAGATGTTTTTGTGAAATTATACTCAACTAGGTTTTGTTTCCTGCACATACCACACATTTCCTCTCCTCAATCCTTTCCCTACCATCCAACCATTTTAGACTATACAAGTTAACTTGGAGAACTTTGTTATACAATACATAGCTCACAACAGTTCATCTCTAATACTTGGTTCTTATAAAGCTGTCCTATTTATATATAATTTTACACAGATGAACCCTTTTACTAAGACTAAATTTCTCCCCCTCTCCACAACTTCTATTCAACCACATGATGCATCCTTGAAACTTTTTTGTAATATCTCAAAATCCTGCAAATATTATGAATACAAATACATGGGAAAATATCCAATTATATCAACTTGATAAGCCATATACTCTACTGTGGCATCTCTGTGTCCACAGAGAAATCTCACTGGAATCTAAATCATTCTTGAATCTAATATATATATATCAAGCAGAAAATTATTAATGCCTTAGATGCACTAACTTCTCCACACAGGTACATCTGCTAAACAATGTCATCCCTTGATATAATGATAGCCCCTCTAAAATACTAGATTAAATATTACTTAATATAGCCAAGTGTTAAAAACATGTGCTTAAAGAAGTACATTTCAGGCTATACATACATAAATATTAAGTAGATAATTTAGCATGTTATGTAGACTTTATATGTTTGGTAGGTAACGAAATTCCAACTAATACTAAAGTTTCTGTTCATCTGAATTAATGTTTTTAAAAAGAATAAACCCATGGAAATATTTAACTGACAAAAAAAAATATAAACCTATATGTATCTCAGGTAGCAGTGGGGAGGGAATACCATATCTACTAGAACATTGCAAGTAAGGAGAAGAGAAGGCTGCATGGTGAGCTTGTAACAGCCTTCCAGTATCTGAAGGGGGCCTAAAAGGATGATGAAGAGGGACTCTTAGTCAGGGACTGTAGCAGTAGGACAAGGGATAAGGGGTTCAAACTAGAGGAAGTTCAGTTAGGTATAAGGAAAACGTTCTTACTGTGAGAGGGTGGTGCGGCTCTGGAACAGATTGCCCAAAGAAGTGGTAAATCCTCCATCCCTG
>JASSUY010019211.1:13543-31048 GCA_032466535.1 Forpus xanthops | reverse complement strand
CAAAAACACAGTGCTGCACCAGCTACTAAGAAGGAGAATAATGACTGCTACTGCTGAACCCAGGACATAAGGTTGCAAGGACCTAAAACTATGTCAACTGCCTTCAAGCACCACAGTTATTTTCCATTACAAAGCCATTAAACTTAAGGTCACTTAGAACTGATTACATTTTGTGCTTTTGTGCCTCCTTGTCTCAATACCCTAATTCTGTCTCACCATAACAGAAAGGGGGCCCTAAACTACAGTGATGACCTGGCCTATGCAGCATGCCTCTGTGCTGAATTAACAAGATTGAAGCCCAGCATTTTAACATCTTCTCTGTTACAAGCTTCTTCTGAGCCTGTAAGCTGTTTGAAGAGATATTATTTTGCTTTGTGTTTGTACATTGCTTAGTGGGATGGGGTCCTTAGCCATGTGGCTGCTCAGGAATTGCCAAGAGGAGTTAATATTAATGACTATGAAAAATAAACATGTGCAAACAGGAATAGTGACAGTCTCAGAGTTCTGACAGCCCTGGAAGGCTTTGATCTTGCATAGGTAGAGATCAGGATGTGCTTTCCCAGATGACAGACTTGTATGGAGCAAAGAAAAAAGCTGTAAACCGCCCACAAAGTGTGTCTCCATTGTCCTCCTTTGGCTCCCTCCTCTATTAGCACTGATGATTTACTTCAGAGATTGTATCTAAGTACCAGCAAAAAAGCAACTCAGAAATTAACCCCAGCAAACTTACAGTCTCACACTTGACCCCAGAAGTGTGTAGGGTTTGTTGTTCAAGTAGTAATGGCTCAGCATAAAGGAGAGGAGAAATGTGCCATTAAAAGACACTCATGGAGTGAGCTGCTGAGTGGTGACAGCACTAAAAGAGATTAACCAAAGCATGGCTCTGACAGCATATTATATTTAGTCTATAAATAGAGGCAGAGAGAGGAAAAAGCAAAACAAATGGGATTGCTCTGTACATATGTCCAAAAGGGAACCACAGCATAAATACCACCAGCCAGAGTTATGGAGCACGTGTAGACTGCCTGTCAGGGTGAGAAGCACCACCAAAAGCCTTGTGGTGGAAAGGGAAGATGCTGCAGGAGATTTGGGGTAGTGTCTTTCTGGCAGCTGCTGCTGATGTTTGGTATTAATGAAATTAAGACAAGGATGGAGCATGATTGAGGGGAAAATGGCAGACTGATTTTTGCCTAACTGCAGATTTGGTTTCTGAGCAAATCAGATTTATGCTTCTCTCAGTCAATTTTAGTAATAAGCCGATGAATCACAGCCTGCTGCAGATGGGATTTTTTAGCTGAGGTAGATACTATTGTATTCATCCTAAAAGGAAAGTAGCCATTCTTCTTGTGTAGAAAACTAATCTCTGGAAAATGTGGTGATTTTTCCTTCCCAGGAGAAACATAGCTTTTTCAAATAACTCTGTGTTGTTTGAAAATAAGCAAAGCTTCTGGACTCTCATCTAAGATGCAGAAGTTCTCATTAGAAATAAGTAACTTGGGACAATTTAATATGTGATACACTGGGAAAAGTGGTAGTGGGGGGTGTTTGTTCTGTTTGTTCATTTGTTTGTTGATTTTTGGGGTTGTTTTCTGAGTTGTTTTTTTTTTTTTTTTCAAATTAATTACTGTAATTGATAACATTAATATGCCAAGAAAGCACTGCCAACAACCACAGCACTAAGTGGTGAATTGAAGTGAGTTCTTCATCTCTAAAGTGAAAAATGATTCTCATCCATGGCTGCAGGAGGCTGCTGCCAAGAACCTGAGAGTATTTTGCTAGTAGGAACATGTCTCTCCAAATCCTTGGAAAGTGCCGTCTATCTAGACATGAAACTGTTGAAGATTCCCTTCATCTCTATTTTCTCCTGTGAATTTCCAGAAATTTGCTTCCCACTGAAGTAATTCAACATTGTTTTTGAGAGGGAAGCATCCACTCTATGGGAAGTTTGTGAAGGATGTCAGCGAGCACACATATCATTATAAAAAGTCATTATGCATTCAGAAACCACATGTGGTCTGAATTTCCTAGAGAGGGGTACTTCACAGGTGATAGTGGTGTATGGCAACTCATTCCAGTGCCTTACCACCCTTAAGAATTTCTTCCTCAGATACAATCTAAACTTCCCCTCTTTCAGTTTGAACCCATTACCCCTTGTCCTGTCACTACAGTTCCTCATGAAGAGTCCCTTCCCAGCATCCGTATAGGCCCTCTTCAGATACTGGAAGGCTGCTATGAAGTCTCCACACAGCCTTCTCCAGGCTCAACAGCCCCAACTCTCTCAGCCTGTCTTCATCTGAGAGGTGCTCCAGTCCACTGATCATCCTCGTGGCCCTCCTCTGCACTTGTTCCAACAGTTCCATGTCCTTTTTATGTTGAGAACACCAGAACTGCACACAATACTCCAAGTGAGGTCTCACAACAGCAGAGTAGAGGGGCAGGATCACCTCCCTCGATCTGCTGGTCACACTCCTGTTGATGCAGCCCAGGATGCAGTTGGCTTTCTGGGCAGCAAAAGCACACTGCTGGCTCATGTTCATTCTCTCATCAACCAACACTCCCATGTCCTTCTCCTCAGGGCTGCTCTGAATTTCTTCTCTGCCCAACCTGTAGCTGTGCCTGAGATTGCTCCAACCCATGTGGAGGACTTTGCACTTGTCATGGTTTAACTTGTCATGGCATCAGCCCACCTCACGAGTGTGTCAAGGTCTCTCTGGATGGCATTCCTTCCCTCCAATGTATCAACCAAACTGCAGAGCTTGGTGTCGTCAGCAAACTTGCTGAGGGCGCACTCAATCCCACTGTCCCTGTCACTGACAAAGATGTTGAACAAGATCGGTCCCAGCACCGATCCCTGAGGGACACCACTCATTACTGATCTCCAGCTGGACATTCAGCCATTGACCACAACTCTTTGTGTGCGGCCATCCAGCCAGTTCTTTATCCACCGAGTGGTCCACCTATCAAATTGATGTCTCTCCAACTTAGAGACAAGGATGTCGTGTGAGACAGTGTCAAACGCTTTGCACAAGTCCAGGTAGATGACATCAACTGCTCTACCCCTGTCCATCAGTTCCGTAGCGCCATCATAGAAAGCCACCAGATTGGCCAGGCAGGATTTCTCCCTAGTGAAGCCATTCTGGCTGTCACCAACCACCTTGCTGGTTTTCATCTGCCTCAGCATGCCTTCCAAGACAATCCTCTCCAAGATTTTGCCATGCACAGAGGTGAGGCTGACTGGTTTGTAGTTCCCAGGCTCATCCATTTTCCTGAAAGACAAATCTGCACTCCAGAGCCCCTAACCACCTCTCCCAGAGCTCTGTAGTCCTTCTTTATGTTCTCCAGGCTACTGCTATCTATATCAGTAGCACCCACATGGCTCACTAGAAGTGGGTAATAGTCAGTGGGACAGACTACAGCAGGCAGCCTCTCTGCCTTATCTGAGCCCCTGGTAGGAAACACACCTCCCTTGAGACTGGGTCAGGCCAACATATGGGTGCTCTGTTCCTTTCAGAGCAGAGTCCCCTACTACTATGTCCCGTCACTTTTTTCTGGCAGCACCAGTAGTGATCTTCTTTACCAGTTCATCAGGTGGTTGTTCACGGTGCGGTTCCTGGTGGGAATGTGTCTCCTCATCAGCCCCCTGCAGGACAGCAAAGAGGTTGTGGGTGGGGACAACAGATTTAGGAGGAAGCCCCTTGCTTTTAATTGTCCTCTTACTCCTCTTTTTTGTTGTTTTTTTCCTGTCACTGTTTCCCAGTTTCCTGAGTTAGCAGCCTCTTTACCTGCATGAGTGACAGGAGATGTTTGAGGCCCCTGCACAGTCAGATCCTGGGGCAAGCAGTGCTGTTTCCCCTCAGCTTCCCTGACACCTTTCAGCCTATTGACAGTGTTCCGCAGCTCAGCCCCTGCTGCAGGAGGACCTCCACCAGGGAGCACAGAGTGCAGCCCTGCGCGTTGCAAACCCTCCTCTCCAGAGAGCAGTGCAGGGACTCTCTGCAGCCCAAGCTCTGCACCGCATCCTCCCCTCTCATCGCCTCTAAGTGCCTTCACTGCCCACCCCCGGGGCAACGAGAGAGAGCTCCCAGGCCGTACTCTGGTCATAGAGCGAGTGCTCACCATCCCACTCGCCTGCCCACACGAACTGCCTCGAACCCACCCTGTTTGCAGCGCTCCTGGTCGCTCGAGCTCCCTGGGGCAGGTCTTCAACCACTCAGGGCTGGTGCCGCTCCTCGTGGAGCTGGCCCCTCTGAGCCAGCTCCTCGCGTCCGCTGAGCTGCCGGCTCCTGGGCAAGTTCTGTCGAGGAGCCGAGGCTCCCTCGGTGCCTGTTGCTGCTCTGAGTTGAAGCTCCTGGACTCCGGGCCTCCCCCCGATCAGGCGCTGCAGGCATCCGCTCTCAAGACAGCCATGGACAGCTTCAGTAATTACATATACTGTCATTTGTATGGTAGGCACTCCTTGAGGCTGTGCCTGGTGTTTTATGATAAAGAAGATCTGAAAATGACATTAATTGGTGAAAAAAGACAACAAATTAGTGAAATTTGATGTCCCAAAATTGAATCAAATCTAAACACAATTAAGACTTTCCTCTGAATTTACCAAAGCTATATTAATTGATATACTCACAGAAAAATGCCATGTGAATAAAAAGAAAGTAGTTATTAATTGGATGGAACAGTAGATATTAAAATGAGGTAAGCTTCAAAACATAAAAAGATCTTGAAGAGCTCAATGGAAGACATCTGCTCAGGTCTGACCAATGATCAGGAAAGCATAAATATGAAATAGCATGACATTAATTTGCTGAATAGAGGACAACTCTGCAAATGTGAGTGTTGTTCTAGAGACAGCGATGTGGCCTCACCTTGAGATGCATGTTTAGTTTGGTTTACCCTAATTAAAAAATGATAGTGCAGGAAAGAGAAGAGGTCCAGTGAAGGGCAACAGACCTCATCAGGAGCACAGAAAATCCTTTCCTGGGAAGATATGCAGGCTGGCAGACAGCAAAGGTTAGGTCTGTTTATTTTAGGGAGGACGCTACACGGGAGGCGTTGTGACACAGGTGATGGTGGATATAAATAAAACAGCAGTGCCATGACTTTTTTCCCATTTCTTGGATAGGAAAGAGAGACATAAAATTAAATTTGAAGTCAATGCATTGAACAGCTTTAATAGGAAGCACTTTTAACCTAAGTTTTAATTACTCTGTTGCACTCTTTGTCAAAAGGTGAGATATTGAGACCGACAGATTGGCATCGTTTGTATGATTAGTAATATCGTCTACTGTTAATAGGGCTGGAGTTGAATCCTTTGTACTTCTGGCCATACGCTAAACACAGGCATACTGATGCATAATCCTCCTTTATGGCACCTTACAGTGCTTGGCTCCAGCACTTTGAGTCCTGTGCTAGAGACATAGGCTGGCCTATAATTCCTGTTTAAAAAAATAACTTTAGGAGTTTGGATTCTCAGGTTTATGCCCATTCCCACCTTTGGGTTGACTGTGAATACATCGGTTTGGAGGAGAGATTTTTGCTTCCCATGGAAGCTATTTGTCCATTCTGGTTTGTTTTACTCTCTTTGTCCTTTTAATAGCTTGCATCCTTTACAGTCTTTAATTATTGCAAATTTTGGACTATTTTTTCTCTCCAGACCAGCTGCCATCAAAGAACTGGTCTAGTAATTATTTCTTTGGCTTCAGAAAATGGCTGTCATGGAGTTGGAGGCTCTAGGAACAGGTGGGCTGCAGAATGCCTGTTTGATTTGGTAAACAGCATTAAATTCTTGGCACTTTGAGTTAGTCCCGTAACAGAGTAGTTCTACAGATTTTGTTAAGATGCTGCATGTCTTCCAGTATCACAGCATACGTTATTTGTCACTGCAAGACATTAATTGCTTTTTTGTGATTTTTTGTCTTTTTAGAAACATGGAAAGATAAAAAACACTTACGAAAATATCCATGGGATGGAAATCCTTCTAAAATGTACACTGGTTTTTGGTTGGAGAGAGCCCTTTTGGAAAAGGGGAGGTTACAGATGGGGAGGCAAAGTCAGAGCAGACTGAGCCTGGGGTACAGCGCCGGCACAGATGCTCTGCTCTGTGCAGTTCCTACTTCGTGCCCAAAAATTGTGCTCTGAGACAGTTCATGCTTGTAGGACAGTTTAGCCTAATGTGGAGCTGGTAACTTGGCATGCAGGAAACCGGTGGTCTTTTCTTGGCTCTGCTCAGACCTCCTGGGTGAGCTTAGGGAAGTCACTGCAGCCATCTCGGCCCTCTGCAAAATGGGGATTATGAGCTACTGGTGAATGGAGTTACTAAATGGGACGTGCAATGGTTACAGCTCCATCCTTGAGAACGAGGCTGGGCACAGGGCCAGGCTGGGGTGCAGTGAGTACCACAAGGTGAGTGCCACAGTGCTGTGAGCTGCCAGTTTTCCTGCCCCACGTGGCACCGTAACACAGCTTCAATGCTAAACAATACACCTGAGGTTCTGTGTTCATCTGTTCTTGTAGTCTTGGGTTTTATTCCATGTTTCCTCAACAGACACTGACACTTAGAAGTGCTGTTTTCCACTGGGGCTCTCAGTCACCAGATCCTGCTGGAAGGGTTTTGTTAGGCAGACAGCCATTACTTAGGGGTTCAGTTGAGGACAGGGCTAATGAGAAAAGCAATCCTGTCCCTTCCTCCTCCCTGAGGTCAAACAGTGCTAAAAAAGATCTAGGCTACTTCAGTTCTCTCATTGTTGTCTCTGGAGAACAAGGCTAAAACAAAGAACGAGCAAACTTTGTCCCTTTAGGAGGGGATACAGTGGCAGCTCCTCCTGAGAACACTGTGCAAAAAAACATTCTTCATTGCAGGTCACAAAGGAGTAAATAAATAGATTCTTCCCTCATTCTGCCCCCAGGAGTGGCTGCAAAGTGGTGATGGGATTTGTTTCCTCTTCCGTTGCTCAGCATCAAAGCACATACGTGATGAAACCATAAAGGATAAGGAAGGGAGACACACAGACTCAGGGTTTTTTTAGGGTGTTCTCTCCTCTTTAAAAACGAAAGATCTGCTTCTTTCACATTAGTATTTCTTCCCAGCAGCAGCAATCCGGTGATTCTTCACTTTAAGGGCAAAGTAAGGTGACAAAAGTGGGTTGATACCAGCTTTGTATGAAACCTAGTGGATTTCAAACTGGAGAGAGTGGTGTCCCTGTGCACACTGACATCTGAGAAGCTTGTTCTTCTGTGTCCTATGCTAGCAGTGCAGCTGCTAAAGCTCTCAAACGCTTTTGGACAAAGTGTACTGTGCTCCTCTGAGATTTGAAAAATTAATTAATAGAACATTGATTAAACTTACTGGCTTTTTGCAATGCCTTTGTTTCCAGGCACTAAAAGTCTGCTTGCCAGTTGTCCAGCTAAAAGCCAGTATTTATAAAAACCTGCCCGAGGCAGTTTGTGGAGGGCCTTAATTAAGATATGTGTTACCATCCCTGCTTTGGGCTGCTTGCGAGAGAATGCAAAAAGCACAACGAGACAACTGTCTCTTCCTCCTGTTTTGAGTCTCATTCTTGATCCCACTGTGATTGCCAGCAGCAGACAAGGAGCGGAGCCAGAAGAGTGAAAATTAATAGTGATGGCATCTGAAATCTCCATTCGTGAGCTTAAAAACAATGCCTGCTTTAGACTGGAGCTTTATTTGCAGAGGAGGAACAGATCATCTCCCAGTCTGAGTGCTGGAGAATTTATAAATAGAGTGTAAAAAACCCTGCTGCCATTCAGCACAGGACTTCAAACAGCACATGGACTTCTTTATGATCAAATGGGATCCTGTTGTCTGCGTAAATGCACCTTTTCAAGCATATGCTTTTTACAAAGTGACTATGCTCTTAATCAAGGGCAAAATGGTATCCTGAAGAGTTTCTCCTCTAGTATGCTGCAATAACATACAACAGCTGAAGGGCTTTTGGTTCTTGACAAAGTCTTCGTGGATGAGAAAGCAGCGGTGCTTTGTTCTCCATCTCCCACTTTGCCTCCCTTCTCACACAGGTTCTCTGCTTCCCTCCCTCTAGTTGATTTACACTAGGGCATAGATAGTCCTTGTTCTTCCCACAGAAGACCTATAAAACTTTCTTGCAGCCTGCTCAAAAGTGCCCAGGAAAGCCCAAACATGCAAATTGCGCATTCTTCAGAAATGTTGCCAAAGCAACTCTGTACCACCTCATCTGGGAACAAGCTCCAGGCTTTCCGTGGTTTAAGCCCAGCTGGCTACCCAGAACTGCACAGCTGATCACTCACTTCCTCCCCTTCCTCCCCCCACTCCTAGAGGGATGGGGAGGAGAATCGAAAGAATTTAACTCCCACAGGTTGAGATGAAAACAGTCCAGTAACTAAGGTATAACACAAACCACTGCTGATACCACCAATAATAATAATGATAAGGGAAATAACAAGGGTAGAGAATACAACTGCTTACCACCTGCTAAGTGATACCCAGCCCGGCCTGAGCAGTGATCTAACCCTTCTGAGTAACTGCTCCCCAGTTTATATAGTAGGTGTGACATGCTGTGGTATGGATTACCTCTTTGGCTAGTTTGGGTCAGGTGTCCTGTCTCTGCTTCTTCTCGACTTTCTCTCCTCCCTGGCAGAGTATGAGACTCAGAAAGTCCTTGGTCAGAGAAAACATTACTTAGCAACAACTAAAACCATCAGTGTTATCAGCGTTGTTCCCAGGCTGCAAGTCAGAAACACAGCACTGCACCAGCTACTACGAAGGAGAAAAATAACTGTTGCTGCTGCACCCAGGACAAGGCTTCAGCACTGCAAATGCACCTTTTTCCATGAAGGTGGATGAATCAGGAAAAGTTACATGGCTGGAGTAAGGTGCCTACTTCCTCTTTCTTACACCATCAGAAGCTTGTCTGATGATAAGTTATTCAGGCTGCTATGGCTGAGGTGGGTTTGACCTTAGTGACATGGTTTAGTGGTGGCCTTGGCAGTGCTGAGAAATGGTTGGACCTGATGATATTGAAGGTCTTTTCCAACATGGTTGATTCCGCGACTCCGTGACATAAAAGGAGATGGGGAAGGGCTCTGAAGGCAGTCAGTGACTTCCAGAGACACCTATTCTCCAAAGAAAGAAGGTAAGCTCCTAAGCCCTAGATGAAATGTTCATCTCTTAGACAAAACATGCAGAGATTCTCAAATCTTACCTAGAAATATGGGATTGCAATATTAAACATCAGTATGAAATGTCTATAGAGCCGCAGCTACAGATGGAGCTTTATGAGTGGTTTGAAGTAATGCTGTACCAGCACCAATTATCCCCAGCAACTGCACAGAGATATTTTTAGGGTGATAATTTCATTTTACAGCAGCATTTGGTCACTTGCAGCCACCAGCCAAGTGCCTCACCATTTTCACCCCAGGCATGCAGTGATCTCTCAGCAATGCATGGCCCGACATGTCCTGTTGCCTCAATAATAAACAGTTCAGATGAACATTTTACCCTGTCTTGGCACCTTTGCTGTCAAAATCACTGTGAATGAGGGAGCCTGCCTCTCTGCAGCTGTGAATATTAGCTACAGCGTAGCAGTAAATCTTGTTTAAGCTGCAGTCATTCCACCCAGTGATGAATCTCACAACCTGAATAATTTGGGTAATTTCCTGCAGCTGTACTGTACTAGCAGAGAAATGAATGCTAATTTACTGCTAGTTTAGTACACTAACCCTTTATTAGCAAGCTCTGAAATACTGGATTTTGAAAGCTCATCAAACTTTTACCACTAAAACCCAAGGAAAAAAAAAATTGACCCATCCCAGCTGAAGTCTTTATTCTATTTGAGGTTATTAGCAAATGCTCTGGCAGTGCTGTTCATTATCTCTCACTAGGATATATGTATCTGGGAACACCCCCATTTACTACTGTCACTGCGAAAGGCCATTAAGAAGATTCTTGCTCTTTGGCAGTACATTCAGCTGTTGTATGGTATTGCAGCAAGCAGATATGCTTGTAGCTTTAGTGATAGGCAGAATAATTATCATAGAATTATTTAGGTTGGAAAAGACCTTTACAATTATTGAGTCCAACCACAAACCGAACATTAACTGCATAGATTATTAATGAATGGTGCCTAAAAATGTGACAGAAAGGCTGAGGGCATCTGATGGGTTGCATCATTGCTACGGGAGGCAGTACATAGCTGTGTAACAGAAGCTGGATGCGACATGACTACATCATTTCCCACTTTCTTCTCTGGGCTGTTTTGCCCTTTCCTTTCAGGTCCAGTGTATCCTAATCAATAATCTTATTGATTTATTATTTCTGGGGGTGTGATAACTTGCACAGTAAGGCACTACTTTGTTTCCACAGGGGTCTGTGTGACCAAGTAGGGCATCACATGCAGCCCTGCCTGTGAATGCAGAGTGTGTGCAGTGGGCTGAGTGGTGATGGAAAGCAGTGGGGCAGGAGGAGAAGGGGCAGTAGGGAAATGTAAGACTGGAGAAAGGAAACTGAAGAAAGATATGTGTGTCAGCTGAACTGCTGAAGCCAAACAAGCACTAAGCCGGACAATGGGCCAGCACACTGCTTATCCCTGCCTCTGTGTTGGTACTGTAGTATTTCTTCAGAGAAAAGACCAAACTATCAGGTGCAACTTCATATTGCTGGAGATGTAGCTAGGCAAAGCCTCATAATGCTGGAGACTCTGCTAATGGTCCAGCAGCTGTGCAGGATTATTCAAGTAGCATCTGACCCAAGAGCTCAGTAATGAGTAAAAGAGCTTCCAGTGCTGAAGAAAGACTTTGAACAGCTTTCCTGTCCCCAGAGCTGTCCCATGGCCAGTATCCATTGAGCCCTGGCAGCACTCAGCTCCCTTGCCCTCCATCCTTATTGCCATGTTCCTGGTTCTCGTCACTGCCCTGAAACCAACTCACCTTAGTGAAGTTCCTCAAGAAGATTTCACAGTTATACAAGTAGAAAAGAGCTGTGCTGAGAAAGAAAGCCGAGTGGAACCTCAGGACAAGCCGGTTTGAAAAGCAGGTCATCCTTCTAGAGGCAGCCTTGTTCTTCCCTTTTCTCCCTGTTTCCACTCCCTCCACACTGTGTCTTTTCAAGTCTTGTGAGATTTCTCTGCAGTGATGGAGTTCCTGTTATGTTGCCAAATATTTTCACTCTGTATGTAAATGCTCCTATTAGTGCCAGAGTGCCCATTTCAAATTAAACCTGGCACCAGTGTATGCAGGACTAGCTTGCTCTCAATCTTATGTGGAAGTGCATGTTCAGGGGCATAGACATGCAGGGATTTTTGTGAAATCTCCCTTTTCCCCATAGCATATAAGTTTCCTTGCAGCTTCTCTAGTGTGCCTGGCAGGCTAAGAAACCATTTACCTGGCATAAGCTGTGAGCATGGCCAGCAGGCTGCAGCAGACTTCCCATTGGATTTTCTCTGAGAAGTTCTCTGTTGTGGGAGATCAGGGTTATTTCACTAGTTGTTCTTCTGCTCCTGGCAGGAGGAGTGGGAACTGTTGTATTTGCACATTAGAAAATGCTGATGAAAAATGGCTATGTGTGCTTTCTGGTCAGCTTTCTCTTTGAGATTTTTGAGGGTTTATTGTCACCTTCTTCCATTCAATCTAGTTTTCTCACGGAAAATGTTGCCATTGCCATAAGAGCCTTACCATGAAACAGAGAACTGTTCCTAGGCGGTGATTTCCTCCTGCCTCCTAGGAAGAAAGCCACAGCAATGCTGATACCCAGGTGAGAAGGGAACATTCTCCACCATATCATGGTGCTGACCATATTGGGGAAGGGGAATAACCATTTCTCTCTGCCTGTTTTTGGAATGGGCTGATTCTACCCAGCTATTCTTTACAAGGACTGAGCTGGGAGATTCTCTTACTCCTTACTGTGTTGGCACACTCATGTAACAGCAGAATCTGACATGAAAATCGGCACATAAAATACATTATTTAAAGAAGTATGCCCTTCCATATTTACGTAATGGGTGTTTTACTACTGGAGCACTTTAATGAGGTCCTACGTATTATACAATATTTATCTGCAGTGTATTATTTAAACTCACAAGGTAAGATTCACCTATCTTTATGCAGATGTGTTCATCTTAGTTTGGACACATGCAGCTTCAGTGGAAGGAAAATGGTACTTCACAGGTGTCTTTCATTGTGCAAAAAAAGATGTGTAAAACAGGTGAGATGAACCCTAAAAGCCCCTTTTTCTCCTCATTGATCAAAAAAGATATTTTGGGTGCCAGGCCTCAATGGATCAAGTCTGCAGTAAGGTGAGTGCCATCCCAGACAAAAGTCTTATGCAGAGCTCCAGGAAACGATGCTGGTGAACACAGGAAGAGAAAGCTCAGGGCCTGTTTCATACCCATTTAATTGAGAAAGTTTGGAAGATCCCAGCCCTGGTAATGAAAACTCAGTCATCATCTGTAAGTGCTTGTAGAGGGAGGAAAGGCTTGCCAAAGTGCCCTTTATCCTAGCAGAAGGGAAGGACAGTGGTGGGTGGAATATGGAACCAAATAAATCGTCAGTGGAAAGAAGCAGGGGTTTCAGTGGGAGCTGGCCCCTGGTACATATGATGCTGATTTCTGCTTCACTGCCAATTTCATAATCAGGATGGGGTGTTTTTTCTAATAGAGCTGCTGTAGTTCAAAGAGAGATTCATTCAGGAAAGTTTGTGATGTGCAGGAGGTCAACACAGTTGATCGCGACAGGCTCTGTAGGAAAGAAGATTTGTGACTCCAAAAATCACAGCTGTGACTTTGTGCAAGCAGTTTGAATGCAGGCTGTTGTTTGCTAATCTGTAAAGTCTTTAAGCATAAATTTATGTTTTCTTTCTGGAAGCTCTTTAAAATTGAGTCCCACAGTAAACTCAGCTCCAGGAAATCCAGGACAATGCCAGTTAATTAATGAAGGCGATTAACAAGTAAACTTGTACCTCCTTTCACTGTGAGTGAGCAGTTGGCATTTTAGCAAACTTTGCCTCGTAATAATAGTAATACTTCTGGAGGCTGTAACACCATCGTTGTCATTGTCCCATCCCTTCTCCCCCCTCTTCCACCCTTTCCCAGTTATAATTCTCTTGTTTTGATCTTGGAAATGTAGAGGGGTTTTTAATTTTTTAATCTAAAACATGCTGCTTGGGGATGAGATTTTATGAAATGTTTGTTTTAATTTTACAGGGATGGTTATCACTGCATGGATGTTGGCACTGGCTTGCAACACAAAAGTCTTCTTTTCTGCTGATTATATCTAGGAAAGCTCTCCAAGCCTTAGGTACCTGAAAATTATAATGCATCGTTTTCACCACAGTGAATGGCAGGAAAAAGAAATTAGAGCAGAAGTGGGAGGGCAATGGTGTTGTCATCTAAATCAGCAAAGACAACGGGGAAGTTGGCACACAGGTGTGCACCTTCTGGCCCAAAGCAGGGGACTGTGACTCTGCTTGTGCTTCGTGCATGTAACAGAGTGATGGTAGTGCCCACCCAGGGGAGCCAGAGTCATGTGTCCTCCCTCCTTGGGCTGCTAAAAGTGATGAAGGAGAGGAGTCATGAAGGCTTTCCATCCAAAAGAGCAAGGGCACTGGCAAGAGGACTGTGGCATGGGTCTTGTTGGCTGGCTAAGCCTTCATTCTGGGATGTATCAAAGCTGTGGGGTGTAGTACCTGGTCCCTGCACATTTGTGGTGCATGTCCCTGCTCTCCCAGACCCATGTGAGGATGTCAGGGCTCCATCCTCTTTGGTACTGGCACCAGCCACACCAATACACCCTGGTAGAGACTGGCTTTGCTGGCAGCAGGTTGATACAGGCCAGAGCTGATGCTGGCTAATGGAGTTACTCTCTCAAGTCTAGCAATAGACGTTTCCTTTTCAAAAGACTCACATGTGACAGCAGCATTTACTTTGGGCCAGGCTGCTCCCTCCTTCATACCTAATACTTCCTGAGGCTTTTATCCATCTCAGTGGGACTGAGCACCTGAACGGTAAAGTGCTCCTTGATACAGTGTGATCTAAGGACATGGTAATAACACTCCTCAGCTTTAGTGCTTTCATGAGGACATAGGAAAAACCTGTAACAAGAGGCTGAAGCAGTTTTTTACATATCATGCCTGGGGGCAGACGCAGGGTGAGACCTGGGGCATGGAGAGGCAGCTGCAGCTTCCACCCATAAGGCTGGATGGAGTACTTGAACTACAGTCACTACTTGGCACAACATTACAATGCTATAGCAGCTGTCAGAGATTCCCTGTGTCTTCAAGTGAGTTTCCTTGGTGTCATTCCGTGGGTTTAAATCTGGCCCAGGGTACCTGTGTTAGCATTTCTGCTTTTATGTGTACCTGCATGGGCTGCCTAATGAACCCATGGCCATAAGACATTTTCATTACACATATTGCAATATGGTTTTGCAGTGAACTAAGATTTGAAATTCACGCTGAACAAACATGTGACTAACAGCAGGCCATTCAGTAAGGACTTTATATTAAATAGATTCCACTTGAGATCATTAAAACTTTTGTTTTGCTGCTTAGATACAGCTGAGTAAATCATGGATGTTTTTGATGAGTAGTAGAAGTGAAAAATTGGCTAGGTGGAATGAGCAGTCATAGTTTAGTGGCCAAAAAGACATCCTCTACTCTGAACAAGTACTTCGTTTAGTTCTTTGTTCTTTAATTTTTAAACCCATCCTATCTTTTAAAAACCTAGCTCAATATTTAATTTCAAAATGGCATTTTAAAAATTAATGGTTTTGACAGTTTGTTTCCTTTATGGGGATAGAGGAAGGGAAAAACAGTGACAGAAACAACTCATTGCAAACCATTTTGGTCCTTCCTGTCCTTTCATTTCTGCTTCTCAAAAAATTTTATATTCAGAAAAAATAATAGATTGCCACTGAAATAATAACATAAAATGAGGACTGTCTGTCTAACGTTATCCAGCTGCTTTAATACCATGGAAAAGAAATACTATATTTCATTTACAAATGCAAAAAGAGAATGTAAGAGCTGGGTATAAGCTGCTGCAGTTGTATCAGGCAACAGAGGCAAACTCAGCTATTAACTGAGCTAAAACTGCTCTAAAGAAATAAGAAAGATTAGCTGACACTTTTTTATCATTAATGAAAAAAAGCGTGATTACAAAGCATGATACAAAGTGTGACACAAAGCATGTATCACTTGGAGAAGGAAGCTCAGAAATGAAAAGATCAACTTTAAAACCTTTTTGTTTTAACACAAAAGCACATTTTAACAAAACAAAAAACCCTTCAGATTTTTGTGTGATGGGATGTTTTGCCTAATCTGATATATTCAAAGAGTGGGAGGGAGGTGGGTAATGAGGAAGCTGCATGTGGGCCTGAGAGAGATGGATGTGGAGAAGCAGGAGGTGGGGGGCTTGTAGGGCTGCTCCTAACTGGCAGCGGCCCCTGGGTAGAAGGTGGTGCTGTGCCAGGGCATGTAGCCATCCAAGTTCCCATTTAGCCATTCCCTGCCCTTTTTGAAGGTGTCTTCCCTGCGCCTTGCCCTTTGCACTACAGCCAGGCTCTCAGGAGAAGCAGTTTTGCCAAAAGGTTCATAAGAGCAGAGTGCATCTCTCCAGGTCAAAGCATGAAATATGCCTCTGGCCTGAGCAGGGGATTACAGGATCCTTTTGTGCTTTCTGAACAGCATAAGGGGCTTTCATGAGAAGAATTGCTGTTATAGATCAGGGCCTTGTCCCAGAGCCCACTGAAGTTGGTGGAAGTCAGCAGAAAGACAGTATCACAGCCCAACAGCCCTTTCTGCATGTAATATGCCTTTTCCTGCAGCTCCACAGCTCATACATCTCTGATTTCCTATAAAATTAAAAAGAGCTATTCGCTAACGACCAGAAAACTAATTAACCTATTGTAGCACAAATCCTGGCTTTACTGTTAATCTCATTCAAGGAGTTCTTCTGTCCTGGCTTGTCCCAGGGCTTAATGCAGAAGCAGCATGAGCTGGAAGTGTTCAGTACCTTTGAAAAAGAGACCACATGCAGTTAGTCTGCATTAAAGGACACAGGGGATGATAATCCTCTGGCATATTAGCTCATAGATGTGTATGTTGGCAGAGATCAAGTCAGTGATTCCTGCTGAGCATCTGAGTTCACAACAAACTCCAAGGTCTGTAAAATAGCGCTGAGGGTTTTCTAATCCATATTTATTTCCTGCTTTCAGGCACTTTCGTAGCTATCGATCTGATCAATGTGAGTAACATTTTTTACAAACAGATTTCTTAAAATGCCTTGAAAGCTTCATTATGAGGGTAATGGAACCAAAGTTAAAAACAAAACAATGCACGTGGAAAAGGTTTCCTCCAGACAGCTTAAAAATAAATTGAAAACAAATTCAATTAAAATAACAATCAACCTTTTTGTTCCTTCAATGGTATGATTTCTCCGAGGCAGGTCCACAACGATAAGAGATGTCTTTGAAATGCTCACCATAGCAGACCCATAGGCAGAGCTATGATAGATCAAAGCAGTGTTTTTGCTGAAGAACAGCCCGCTACTATTAAGTTTCTACTTTAAGGTCTGCAGTGTTGCTTTTTCTTTTATTCCACACAGATGCTTTTGCATCTGCTGCTGTTCTTCCCTAACGTCTTTTACCTCACCAAGCTGGGCCTCAGATCTTGACCCAAAGGAAATGTCTTACTAAAATTTCTTTTTATGTGTAGTGTTGTCCTTACTACATTCTATATAAACAGTGATTTTCTATTTCTCTGCTTACTCTGATACTCATACAACTGAAATTTCTTTATGCCATTAATCCTTGAATGGAAACATGCTGTGCTTACAGCAGCGTTAGGGGTCAGAGGCTGATGTGCAGAACGGGTCTGATCCTCCCTGGCAGGGATACATGTGCCAGCAGCACCGGGGCACTGGGACCAGCTGCCAGCTCCCCCCATGCTCCCTTGAGGATGTTTTGCTGTTACAAACAGATTTACAAATGGGTTGAGGATTTGCTGCTGTTAGTTGGCATCGCGCTGGCGGCCCTACACCTGCAGCAATTGTGTGCAAGTGTAAACGTAATGAAAGCAGCTACTGATGAGCTCTTGTTTGCAAATGATTGTGCTGTACTGGCTCATAGCAGTAAAAACAGCCAGTTACTGTTCTGTATTCTATACAAAGTAACTCGGCCGTGCAGCGCATTTTCTCTTTCAAGCAAGATCTGAGGTGAGTACCTCGAGAGAGGATGCCTTCAGCACCGGAGAGCGGGAAGCCTCAACTCACAGCGCTGACACTCAACCCACGGCCCTCGAGTCCTCGACAGGACTGCCCAGGCGCCGGGGGCTCGGATGACGTAAGCAGTGACGTAAGCAGGGGGCGGTGCCAGGAGGAGCTGCAGCAGCCCTGACTGCATAAAACCTGCCCAGGGAGGAGGGACGGGTCGGGTCTTGTCTTTCTTGTCTTGTCTTGTCTTGTCTTGTCTTGTCTTGTCTTGTCTTGTCTTGTCTTGTCTTGTCTTGTCTTGTCTTGTCTTGTC
>JASSUY010019211.1:2207-13443 GCA_032466535.1 Forpus xanthops | reverse complement strand
TTCCTTGTGAGCTGGGCCTGCTCCGGGAGCCCCGGCGGTGTGCAGTGCAGGCACCCGGGCTGAGGCCATGCGCAGGCAGGCTGCGGTGCGGAGCTCGGATTGTAGAGTGTCTGCAGTGGTCTCCTGAGGGGAGGGTGTGCAAAGGGCAGGGCTGCACTCTGTGCTCCCTGGTGGAGGTCCTCCTGCAGCAGGCGATGAGCTGCGGGGCACTGTCAATAGCCTGAAAGGTGTCAGGGGAGCTGAGAGGAAGCAGGTCTGCTTGCTCCAGACCCAAACTGTGTAGGGGCCTCAAGTGCCTGTTGTAGCTCATGGAGGAAAGGAGACTGCTAACCCAGGATTGCTGGGAGATTGTAATTAAAAAAAAAAAAAAAAGGACAATTAAAAGCAAGGGGCTTCCTCCTAAATCTGATGTCCCCACCCAGAACCGCTTTGGAGTTCTGCCGGAGGCTAATGAGGAAACAAACTTCCGCCATGAACAGCCAACTGATGCGCCAATAAAGAGGATCACTGCTGGTGCTGCCAGGTAAAAGTGGTAGGTTATAGTGGTAGGGGCCTCCACTTTGAAAGGAAGAGAGGCACCATCTGTCAGCCTGACCTGGTCTCAAGGGAGGTGTGTCACCTACCAGGGTCTCAGATAAGGGATGTTGCAGAGAGGCTGCTTGCACTAATGAGACATAATCACAAAGTGAAATGTATAAACCTTTAGAATTAGTTTTAGGTAATGTTAAGCTTGATGGCTTTGTAACAGTAGCAATGGAAAATTACTGAGATGCATGATTCACAGAAAAAAAAGAAAGAGTACACCTAGAGAGCATACTGAGATTTCTTGGATGAAATAAAATGTTATAGTATTAACCTTTATGTCCTTAGTATAAAATGAATGTAAGAAAAATGGGCTGGAAGAACAGGACATAAGGATAAGGAGTATCTGGAATGGCAGGGGCCCAGGATGGGCTGCAGTTAAACTAACTGGTAAGTGGAAGGACAGGATGATAGTTATGTCTATGGTGTTAATGAGCTAATTAAGCTGGTATAAGCATCTACTGAGGGTGTTTCAAAGGCTGCCAGCAGTGATGAAGACTGTTGGAAGAAGTAAACGACCTTCAGAGACCACCACCATGTTTTTGTATGCATGTGGAGAACTTTCTGAAAAATTATGTAATCCATATGTAGGCTCATGATTATGTATGTATGCTCTGTGACTATAGAAGGACAGCTTGTGTAGCAATACAGGGACACACGTTAGGTGGAGCTATGCGCCGTGTCTCCCGGTGCCGCAATAAAGAATACCTGCTTGTCAACTTAAAACTTTGTTGGCGAGTTTATTCCTGGAGTTATCTCTGAATCAGTAGTCAGTCCCACTGACTATTACCCACTTCTAGCGATCCATATGGGTCCTAGTGATATAGGCAGCAGTAGCCTGGAGAACATTAAGGACTACAGAGCCCCTGGAGAGGTGTTCAGGGGCTCTGGAGCTCAGATAGTGTTTTCATCAACTCTCCAGGATAAAAGGGAGGACCTTAAAAAGGCTAGGAGGATTGGCCAGGTTAATAAATGGTTAGAAGGCTGGTGCCATAGTCAGGGGTTTGGGTATTTAGAACATGGGACCCAAGTTAAGAGGCTAGGTCTGCTGGGGTCTAGTGGAGCTGGTCTGACAATGAAGGCGAAGAGCGGTTTTGGTAGGAGGCTTGCCAGGCTGGTCAGTAAAGCTTTAAACTAGATGTGTTGGGTGAGGGGGGCATCATTCTGGCTCAACACTCCCAGTCAGTTGCCAGCACCTATAATTAGTGCACTGAGCAATGTAGAAATATTCCAGCTGCTCCAGGCAATGAGCTGCCTTCATTTGGAGCTCAGCTCGGATGCCTTTGTACAAACACCAGCAGTATGGGGGACAAACAAGAGGAATTAGAGATGTGTGCACATCTATGGGGATATCATTGGTATCACAGAAACATGGTAGGGTGGCTCCTATGACTGGCGTGTTGGAGTGGAAGGTTACAGGCTCTTTAGAAAAGACAAGCCTGGCAGGTGGTGTGGAAGAGTTGCTATTTATGTTGGGGATAGTCTGGGAAGTATGGAACTCTGGGGACAGTTGATGAAACTGTTGGAACAAGTCCAGAGGAGGGCCAAGAAGGGGCCTATAGGGATGCTGGGGAGCGGCTCTTCATTAGGGACTGTAGTGATAGGACAAGGGGTAGCGGGTTCAAACTTAAACAGGGGAAGTTTAGATTGGATCTGAGGAAAAAATTCTTTACTGTGATGGTAGTGAGGCACTGGAATGGGTTGCCAAGGGAAGTTGTGAATGCTTCATTTCTGGGGGTGTGCAAGGCCAGGTTGGACATAGCCTTCGGCAACATGGTTTAGTGGGAGGTGTCCCTGCCTATGGCAGGGGATTGGAAGTAGATGATCTTAAGTTCCTTTCCAACCCTAACTATTCTTTGATTCTATGAAATGTTCATTCCTCCATTTGAATAAGCTGGATAAATCCAGCCATTCTGCTAACCATATGGTAAGTATTAGCATTGTTAACAATAGCATAGTGCAAGCTTGACAACTGAAGGGATTTGCCTGCTTTGTGCCAGGGGAGTGACAGCAGAGAAGCAGACTTGGCTGCTCCTGCCAGCCTGTCCTGTCTTTCACTCTCCTTCCACCCCCACCTTGGCCTTCTTGAAGATTTGAAGGGCTGCCCATCTGCCTTCCTGTGACTTGGGCTTTTATCTTACGCTGTCAGTTCTGCAGCTGCCTCTCTGTGAGACTCCATTTCACCTTTAAATGCTGCTGTTTATTTTGCTTCAAGGATGGAGCATAGAGAGAAACAAATGGCCTTGGCGTCTAGTTAGGACAATTGCTCTAGAGTTTGCCTTCATCCTGAGTGTGTCTTTCCATGGGTGAGCCCTTCTTGTGGCATTTAAAGCAGGCTGTGTGACACACCAGGGATGCCCATGATGTCCCAGATACTGTAGTATGGTCAGGAGCATGGAGAGTTGGCGCATGGTGTGTTCACCACTCTGAAACTTAGAGATGAACAGTTTGAGGCACTTAGAGGTAGTTGGTGGAGTCATGTGTCTTAGTTTTGAACTTGTTCAAAGGAAAGAACATCACTGTTTTTACGTACCCTCCCCTCCCTGACCTATCCTGAAGACACAGGATAGGTCCAGCCCCAGAGGATTTGCACTAAATCCTGCCACTCCTCCTCCAGAATACTCCTAGTGCCATGCTGCTGTGGGATTCCACCATGCTGAAAGGTCCTTGGAGTGCCTTGCCCCCCAGCACCTCATTTCTCAGGAGCCAGTATGGGTTGGCAGACACTGGTTGGCTTTTTGCTGATCCTGCTACAGTCACTGGCAGCGCCTCATAACCCGTGTCCCCTGCCTTCCCTGCCACCCTTCTTTCCTGCCATGGTCCATCTTTGTTTCACCTCCAAGCTGTCCTTGTTTTGCTGTCTCTTATTCCCTATCACCCCTTTTCTTTACCAGATTTGAAATCCATAAACCTAGCAAGCCTAACATCTGCCCATCTCAAAGCTGGAAACATACCAGGAGTTATCCTTTTTAGTTATACTATAAAGACCAGACCTTTGCCTTCTACATCCCCAAAGGGCCGCTAACGTGGGCTAATGTCACTGGAGACCTCAGCAGCACATGCCTTGTGCACTCTGACTTGTTTTAGAAGGGATTTGTTTTACATCTTTGTGTTGTTAATGGTCAGGTGCCTCATGAAAACACCCACTGCCAAATGAAACTTTTCCTGTTTTGAAGTTCTTTTAGACCTGCCCACAGAAACAGCAGATGGCTTCTGACCAAAAAGTCACTCCATCAGTATAATGCTTAATGCTATGGGGTAAGTATTAAGAGTGCTACTTTACTATTCATCCTGGATACATAAAACCAGTTCACTTCATCATCTCTGAGCTCCCTTCACTTGCCACCTGTTATTCTCCTCCTGTGGATCATTGAGCTCAGGATCAGGATAATCTCTGTTTCCGTGGCAGTGTGATGAACAGTGCTCATACTGCTTGACCACAGCTTGAGCTGCTGAGGGTGGGAAGTAGAGGCTTCTGCAAATGCTTCCTGCTGCTGCAAGAGCTTCTCCCCAGCCATCTGGCAATATTTATGTCCCAAACTTGAGGGTTTAAAATCAGCCATGAGTGTTACAGATGGGTCACCAGGTCGTGCTGTTCCTCCATTTAGATATTGTTCGCAACCTCTCTTACCTACTGGGTTAATAAAAACACCTCTGTAAATGAAATTCTTTCATTTCTTTATTTTAAGCAGGCACATTCTTTACATAAATGAGCACTGCCCTGCAGCATTTGCAATCTAGATGTTACTGCTTTATGGCACTGAAAAATGTCCCTGAATAGAATTGACTGTAAGGTGACTGTATGTCAGAAAGTAAAAAAAAAAAAAAACAAAGCCAGGAAGTCAGTTCTTATATTTTGCATTGGCTGAGCTCTTAGAAATGCAGGGAGAGAATAAAACATAATAAAAAAGAGAAGTTAAATTCAAATTAATTTTTTTACTTGAATATGCCTTAAATAATAATCAAGATAAGGACTTTTTTTTTTTTTTAATAAGGGATTTTAAACAGATTGCTTCAATGCAAAAGCATGTTGCACTGCTGGAAAAAGGCACCATTTTAGTCATCTATTTCACTTGTTTTTAAAGGACTATGAGTGTGTAGGGGCTGGGGTGAGATGCTACCAGCCTCTGTATTGGAAAGACCAAGGGCTTGAAGATGTGTTTGTCTGTGCATAAGGTCTGTTTTGATGCTGTTTTACCATGCCTTTATATGAGAAGGTATAAAAGACAGCAGGTAGTGGAAGAGAGTCTCTAGTAGTAACTGAGAGCTATCAGCATGTGGATTAAAAATAATGAAGAATTATCTGCGAAAATCAACACTGCTTTAACCAAAGGGAATGGTTTGAAATGGGTTGTTGCAGAGGAGCTGTGGGTTTTGGTGAATGAGGGAACTTGCAATTGTACCTCGGAAGCATCAGCAATGATGTGTGCACTTGCACGGAGCATGGAGCAGGAGTTGTGAATGATAATAATGTGTAAGGGATGTTTATGTGTGCAGCCACTTCTCTTTGTGAAGCTTTGCATCCCAGTGCTGGCAAGAAGGACAGTGCGTGTCTTAGAAAGACTCACAATGCCCACACCCTGCACTTGGCTTTGGCTGACTTGACAGGTTGAATGCCTTAGTGCCAGGCATCAGTATGCCTCGAATTTATCAGTCGCACTGATTATTCAGCCTTTTCATTGTCTTTTGTTCGGGAGCCCAGCAGATGGAGCAGTGTTCCTGGTCAAAAGGGCTGCAAGCATAGTGGGAGCGGTGCTGGATCCAGAGCAGGACTATGAAAGTCAATGGAGTTAAGCCAATCGGCCCCCTGTGTGTCTATAAAATATAGAATAAAAGGTTCAATATAAAGAACTATATATGTGATATTCCCAGTTTTGGGGAGAGGGTTGTTCTGTAATATATAAATTTAAGATTAACTGTGCAGTTTCTATAGAAATATATCAGCTTTTCTAAACTTTATATGCTCTACAGTAAGATTGTTTTTACCTGAGCTCTAATTTACAGTTGAAACTCAGACAAGGGCATGACAGAATAATCCTTTTGATCACTTAGCTATTTTATGGTAATGATATCCTTTATTATTTTTAATAAAACACTAGTAGCTCCTGTTAGCAGTATTCCCACAGCAGCAGCCACGAGTGGTGGCACAAACAAGACCAAAGAACCCTTCTCCATCTCTTTGTTTCTAAATAATTGAAGGAGAAAACAAGAAAAATATGGTGTAGGATCCAAACAATAAACAAAACCTAGGGTCAGAAAGCAGAGCACAGGCTTTCTTCTTTAACTATAACTACCCATATTTTTTTCATGCTGTGACAGAGAAATGTACTCAACTCTTTTTGTAATGAATTGTGTCTTGGAAGAACATTTTTATATATGGCACTGCTGAGTGGAGTGACATGTTTAATGGCACATTATTGTCTGTGTTACAGCGGTGGAGCTGAGAGAGCAATGCTGCTGTGTGAAGCACGGCCCTGCTCCAAGTTATGAATTCATGGCTGTGACTGCCCTTAACTACCTGCTGCTCATCTGGAGCAATTATTGCACCCAGGTAGGTTTGGAGTCAAAGAGGCCAGTATTTTGCCTCTGCAAGCTAATGGGAATTTAGACTTTCATAGGCTGTTTTGTTGCTCTCAACTTCATTGATGGGGAAATAGCATCATCATCCAGCTGCCTCTGAACACTGTGGTTTGCTGGTGTCAGTGCATCTGCTTACTTCCCAGACTTCAGTGTATGTCCAGTGTATGTCCTTTGGGCATCTTCTAATTTTCCCTTTTGAGACAGTACTGCTGTAATCTCACTCTGCAGCCTCCTGCTGCCCATTTGCCCATCCATCTCTGCATCCAAGATACCCAGTGTTCAATGATAATACTGCATTTCAAAAGCATTAGGAAGTTTTTAATTGCAAAGCAAAGCTAATAGGAATGTAAATATCTTCGCCTGGATACAGATATTTTACATTAGCAAAGCACATCTGCTTGGCAGGCTTCTGTTTCAAGGGGGCTGAATTTGGCTTCTATTCAACTGTCCTACCTGGTTGCACAAGGTAAGCAGAAGTGAGCTCTGAGTTGCTGTGTTAACCATCCTGTAGATACTTCATTTACCTGGTGTTCATATTTCTAGTTTTGTGCCTGTAGCAGGAAAAAACAGTGGCTGCTATCATTACATTAGCTCTATTTAAAAACTGATAGGAACTGCTAGAAAGTCCTAACTAGAAATAGATTTAAGCTTCAGCTTTTCTCTTAGCCAAGAGAAAACAAAACCTAAGAAGAGATTGCTTCTTGTGAACACATACATGGCAAAAGCCAAGGGGGTGGGGAAGTGCTCTTTCAGCTGAGGATAAAGCCAGCAGAATAAAAAAGGCACTAGATTTGTTGTGAATTAATATAAGATGCTGGAAGCTCCCTCATGCCTGGTCAGGGCAGCTGTGGGACAATGGCTTAGTAGGAACAGTCAGGCAAAAATCCCAGAGCTGACTTTTCAAAGGAGCATCCTTAGGTTGTGAAAGGGATTACAGGGGTGATTCCTGCAGGAGCCTGGACTCACTGCCCAGGGAGCCCTTCTCAGTCCACTGCTACTTATTAACATGTTAAAACCAGTTAATGCTCTAGTTGGAATTACCTTGAGGTATGGAAAGAGTATTTCTTGTGGTTCCATTGCTTTGGAAGGGCTATTGCTGAGCCGGGAGGAGTATTTAGCACCTCCTAGGCTCTCTGCCCATCTGCTGGTTCATATTTTGCTGTTTGTACTCTTGACAGCTAGGTTGAGCTCATGACTGCTGCCTCTGGCTCAACCCACTGTCTGCTCTGAACCCTTTTCTTGTCTTTTCATCAGATCTGTGTCCTGACCTTGAAAGCCACTCTGTCCTACCCTCCCTCCCTGGAAGCCTTATCACATGTCCTTCTCTTTTCCCATTCCCTTAGCTTCATTCTCACCCCATTTGCCATTCATCTTCCCAGAGAGCAATGATCAGTGTCAGTTAGCTTCAGGTATCTCATTGGACCCAGTGCTCCATTCTTTACCACTGCTCCTCTTCAGAACCTCATCTGAGTCTGAACAGATGCACACACCTGGAGTGAGTAGGACTGCCTTGCTGCTCCTGTGCTTTGTGCTCCAGTGTCTGCATCTCCTTTCTCAGTGCTAGAACCTCTTGTACCTGCTCTCAGTAGGATTTTATAGAAGCTAGAGCCAAGTTTCTAAATGTCGCTGGTAGACAGTAACCTTTTAACATGGTGGACACTTGGGTCAGTGTTGATGTTTGCTCAGGACTGCTTTTGTGTATTGCTGAGAACAGCTGTAGCACTCAGTGTTGTGATTAAGTGCTCTGGTTAAATTTGTGTGCATGGAAGAAAACTGAATTAGTGGAATTCTGGGTGTGATTGATGTATTTTCTGAGAGAGCTCCTCCAGTTGATTCTCTAAGGATCTGTCTTTGATGTTTTATCAACTTTGCCAACAAGTTGAAGCCTTGCTAGCAGGTAAGTCTTTGTTCAGAGGCAGTTCTCTGTAGTCTGCTATTGGGTTGGTGTGGGTGAAGGGATATAAATAGCTAGAGAAATTGATTCAGGTGTTATTGTCCTGGTCTGGCTTAAGCCCTGGGAACAGTGAAGAAAACACCAAGTGCTAATGCCCTCGTCCAGCCTAAGCCTTGGGAACTGTAAAGACAACAAAGAAGGGTAAAGATCGGTTAGCAAAACAAAGCAGACAGTTTGCAAGATAAAGCAGGATGTGCACTCTCGAAGGCAGACCAAACAATGTGAATATTTGTAACCGTTAGTAGTTTTGCTAAATCGGGATGATAGGGGAGTGAGAGAGTGGAAAGTTACTGCTTAGCACTTAGTAGACTATAAGAGGGATGCAAGATGTGAAATAAATTATTTTGTTTGTAACCAGAAACAGGGTCGTGCCTTATGTCTCCACAAGTTGGAGTTTGGTGAAGTCTTCCTGACTTCCCATGACTCTTGTGCTGCATGTGGTTCATTTTAGAGCACGGCTGTTATACCTATCAGGATGGGTGCATCTGTGAGAGCCTGTAGGTTTGCAGTATCCTGGGACAGATCCCCACCAGCCCTTGGAGAGGTGGTGCCACTAGCCCAGGCAAACAGGGGCTGTTATGCTCTAAGTCAGGCACTACAGCAATTCAGCACACACTGCAGCAATGTATTCCAGCTTTGTACTGCTGGAATGGGGGTCCACTCTAACTGATTCATCTGCTGTCAAATTAATGTCCAAAGCTGGCTTTTGGATTCAGGTCTTTCACAAGGAGCAGCCTGAGTGACATCTAGGGGAGAGAATAGAGAGATGTGAATTTCCTGCACTATAACTCTGAAGACTAAAATAGTTGTTATTCATAGTTCAGCTCAGCTTTGGCAGGGTGCTCTGAAGTCGTAAGTTACACAAAGGATAGCCCAGAAGTGTGCTCAGATACACTAGATCTTATGTTATTGTACTAACTGTCCATTTCTAAGTAGCTACATGCCAGATGCGTGCCATTTCCCATCCCACCTTAAAACAGCGTTTTAAATTATGAAAACCCTTTTTGTCTGATCTTTGGCAAAAGGACACCCACAGCTCTGTGAGCATGGCTAATCTCCCAGAGATGCAGTCAATAAACTCCTGGCACTTTGTTAAGTGCCACAAAATAATGTTTTTCTTCATTATGAAGTTTGTGCACTTTGCATTAGTAGTACAAATACCTCAGAGGAATGAAAAAATGATTTTAGCATTTGGTTTACATAATAGCTGAAGTGAGAATTTGTTCCTTGTTGAATGGGTATCCTGGGGGTCTTTGATTTGCTGTGGAGCAATGCTTGGTGCGGAAATAGCACAGGAGGTAGTAGCACCGATAGAGCTTGGGTACTTTCTGGATTGTTGGTCTCTTGCTACTCAAACCGCATTAACTTGCTAGCTGCAGATTAGATACCTTCCTGCATTTTACTACATTGATGCTGCTTAGCCAGCCATTAAGTGCAGTGAGAAACCCATGATTTCAAGGCAAACTTAAAGGAAGCCTTACAAAGGAGAGATTGGGATTAACTCATGCAGAAATTCTTCCCTGTGAGGGTGCTGAGGCGCTGGCACAGGGTGCCCAGAGAAGCTGTGACTGTCCCATCCCTGGCATTGTTCAAGGCCAGGTTGAACACAGGGGCTTGGAGCAAGCTGCTGTAGTGGAAGATGTCCCTGCCCATGGCATGGGGCTGGAGCTGGATGAGCTTTAAGGTCCCTTCCAGCCCAAACCAGTCTGGAATTCTATGACAAAGGTGTATTTGGGAGAAGGGTGCTGTGAGCACTGATGCATCCTGCCCTTACTGGAGGCAGAGGAGGAGAGCTGGTTTTAGAGGAGATTGAGGACCAAGGAGGGAGCAGCACAGCAAGCAAGTGAGCCCTGGAGCCAGAAGCTGTTTAGCACAGCAGCTGTCAGTGAGGTTGATGCTAATGGTCTGGGCAAAATCCTCAGCTATCACACACCCTCTGGGCTTGTCCAGAGGGGCCAAGAGAGCCTTTGTTGGAAATGTGAATCTCAAAACACTGTCTTTTATTGCTTGGTGCAATAAGCTAATCTCAGAACCACCTTTACCCTACAATCTGCATTGACAAAGACAGTTTGACACTTGCAAACCTAAAGGAGGAGTGTGGTTTCGGTGACATAAAGGGAAAGTAATGACAATTAAGTAAATGCATGCATTTAAAGAGAGTTGGTTAAACAGTGTTTAACTAAAGTGTGAACGTTCAAAACTAGTGAAGTCTTCATTTGTGTCACGGGCTCAGCAGCAGCAGTCATTTTTCTCCTTTGTAGTAGCTGGTGCAGCGCTGTGGTTTTGATTTTGGGCCTGGAAACTGTGCTGATAACACCAGGGTTTTCAATTAGTGCTTAGTAGTGTTTTATCTGACCAAGGACTTTCTGAGCCTCATGCTCTGCCAGGGAGGGGTAGAAGCTGGGAGGAAGAAGAGACAGGGCACATGACCAAAACTGTCCAAAGAGGTATTCCATACCACAGGACATCATGCCCTGTATGTAAAATAGAGGGCAGTTACCCAGAAGGGTGGGGGTGCAGTGCTTGATGGGACTGGGTGAGCAATTGTATTATCTTTCATTGTATTTCCCTTGTCATTATTATTGGTGGTAGCAGCAGTGGTTTGTGTTGTACCTTAGTTACTGGACTGTTCTTATCTCAACCTGTGGGAGTTACATTCTTTTGATTCTGCTTCCCATCCCTCTAGGAGTGGGGGGAAGAAAGAGGGGGAAGTGAGTGAGAGAGCAAAACTGCATGGCTTGAGGGCCTTAAACCACTACAATTTGCTATAATTTACTTTTCTTTAAAAGTTGATTAAAAAAAATTGAATTAAGGCCTCTTTAATTCTAAATAGAAGCCTCTACATAGTGATGCAGTTAATCTCTTCTGAGAGTTAATTTGAATAATACATTCAGACCCATGAAAAAGGCTATGGGGCAGTGTCATGGGTTCAGCAGCAGCAGTTATTTTTTCTTTAAGCAGTAGCTGGTGAGCAGTGTGTTTTGGATTTTTTGCTTAGGAACAGTGCTGATAACACCAGTGTTTATAGTTATGGCTTAGAATTTTCAGACTGGCCAAGGACTTTCTGAGTTTCATGCTCTGCCAGGGAGGAGGGGAGCCGGGAAGAAGCCGGGCGGAAGG